>JAVHYY010000410.1:0-74068 GCA_035221665.1 Okamejei kenojei | reverse complement strand
ACATGGCTGCAGTGTAGCTGAAACCTCGTCAGCTGAAGCAGGAAAGTCCCCAATGATCTTCGTCCACAGCCGAGAGCCGCGTTTTGGAAGCTATCTTATCCCAGTCGAGCCAGAAGCAAAAGTACCTTCTTCACATTAAGCCAGGCATGCCGCGCTCTCACACTGTGCAAAATGAATTTAGGGCAGAGAAACGTGTGCAAAAAAGACAAAGACACCGCAATCTTCGTGCCCTCGATCTCCAGGCACTACTTGGCTGTCCGCCAACGTCATACCGCACCCTCGACAATGTAGAGAAAACTCATAGGATTTCGCATAGATAGAGGATATTCCTAGGCCAGAGGAAATGTTTCAAAGTCCAACGTTAAGTTAAACTTATGAAGCCCTCTGCTCTGGTCCTTCTCATTAACAGCAAAATCCTTGATAAGAGCTGCTTCTCAATCCTTCTCATCCGCAGTAGCTGAGAAGAAAACACAGACTATCTGCTCTTACTCTCTCTCCACTTCTCTCTGATCCCTTCTTCTCTCTGTACCCCATCTCCCTCTCATCTCTCATCTGCGCCTCTCCCTCTCTCTACTCTCTCTAGGTCCTACTCTCTCTTTGATCCCTCTCCTCCTTCCCACTTGCCCCCCCCCCCCCCCCACTCCCTCCTCATCTGCCCTCCCCCTCTCTCGTATCGTCAATCTACGTCCTCTCTTCGCGTCTCCACTATCTCTCTCTCTCTGCTCTCCCTCTCTTCTCTCTCTCTCCGCCCTGCTCCTCTCTACTCTCGCTCTTTCGGCCCTGCCTCTCTCTCGTCGTCTCTCTCTCTGCCCCACCTCTCTCTCTCTCTCACTCATGCCCCTCTCTCGTCCCCTCTCTCTCATCTCTCTATCTCTCTCTGCCCCTCTGGCTCTCTCCTCTACCTCTCTTCTCTCTCTCTGCCCCCCGTCTCTCAATCAATGCTTCTCATCTCTCTCGAACCCCCCCGCTCTCCCCCCCCCCCCCCACCACTCCCCCCCCCCCCCCCCCCCCCTCTCCCGCCCCCCCCCCACCCCCCCCCCCCCCCCCCCTCCCCCCCCCCCCTCCCTCTCTCTCTCTCTCCCCTCTCGTCTCTACCCCCCTTCTCTCTCGGCCTCGCTTCTTCATCTCTCTCTGCTCTCTGGCCCGTGCTCAACTCTCTCTGCGCCGCCCTGCTCGTCTTCAGTCGTTCTGTCTGTCCCTTCTCTCTCTCTCTCTGGCTAGGCCCTCATCTCTCTCTGCCGTCTTTCCCTCTCTCTCTGTTGCCCCTCTCTCTCTCGTCTGCCCCCTCTCTTCTGTCTCCTGCTTGCTCGCTCGTCTGCCCCTCTCCCTTCCTCTCTCTCTCTCTCTCGCCTCTCTCTCTCCTCCGCCCTCCTCGTCTCTCTCTCTCTCTCTGCCGCTCTCTCTCTCTCAGACAGCCGCATCTCTGTGTATATACGTCTCTACTCTCTCATGCCCCGCGGTCTCTCTCTGTCATCTTCATCTCGCTCATCGCCGCACCCTCTCTTGCACTCTCCGAGCTCTTCTTACTCTCTCTACACCTCTCTGTCGTGCACCCCCTTCAGACTCTGTTCTTCTATGCCCCTCAGCACACCATCTCTCTCTTTTCGGCCTCCTCTCATCTCTCTTCTGCCCCCTCTCGCTCTCCTCTCTCTCTCTCACACCTCTACCAACACCCTGTCGCTCACACCAAACCGCCCTCGCTCCCCGCCCCCCTCTCTCTTAACTTTACCCTCTCATCGTCTCTCTCTGCCTTCTCTCTCTCTACTCTCATCTCTCTCTCTCTTTCTCTCTCTCTCTCATTTTGCACCCTGTCTCTTCTCTGTTTGCCCCTATATCTCTCTCTGCTCCTCTCGTCTGCACCCCCTCTCTCTCTTCCCCTCTCTCTTCTGTGCGCACTGTCTCTCGCGTCTTGGCCCCGTCTCGTCTCTCTGCCTCTCTCTCTCTCTTTCTCTGCCCCTCACTATCTCTCTCCCCCTCTCTCTCTCCGGCCCCTCTTTCTCTCTGATCTCCACCATCTCTCTTGCTCTGCGCCTACTCTCTCTCTCTCTCGGCCCCCTCTCTTTCTCCTGTTCTCTCACTCTGCCCCTCTCCCTCTCGTTCTCTCATCCCCTCTCTCTCTCTCTCTCTCGCTTGCCCCCCTCTGCGCAGATCTCTCTCATCTGCTCCCACATCTATTCTCTCTGCCCCCTCTCTCTCTCCCCTACCTCATCCGGTCTCGCTCTCTCTCTCATGCCCCTCTCTCTCTGTGCCCCTCTCTCTCTGCCCTCTTCTCTACTCTCCCTCTCTCTATCTGACCCTGCTTCTCTCTCCCTTCTCTCTTCTCTCTGCCTGTCCCACTGTCTCTGTCCCTCAGCCTCTTCCTCTCTCTCTGCCCCTTCTGCTCCTCTGCTCTCTGCCCCGCTGATCTCTCTCGCTCTGGCCCAGCTTCTCTCTCTCTCTCTCGCTCTCTCGCTCCCTTCTCTCTCTGCCCTCTCTCTCTCTCTCCGCCTCTCTCTTCTCTTTGCCCTGTCTCGCTACGCCTTCTGTCTCTCGTCTGCCCCATCTTTTCTCTCGTCTCTGCCCCCTCTCTCGTCCCTCTCTGGTCTCTCTCTGTCCCCTCTCCCTCTCTCTCTGCTTCTCTCTCTCTCTCTCTCTTCTCTCTCTCTGCCCCTCTCTCTCTCCCGGTCTCGTCTCTCTCTGCCCCCTCTCTCTGTCTACTCTCGTCTCTAGACCCCTCTCTTCTCTCCCTCTCTCTGTCTCTGCCGCCCCTATCTCTCTTGCCCATACCTGCTCTCCCTCTCTCTCTAAAAACCTCCCACATCTCCCAACCCCTCTGTCTTCTTCCGACCACTCCCTCCCTCCCCCCCCCCCCCCCCCCCCCCTCCCCCTCCCTCCCCCCCCCCCCCCCCCCCCCCTTCTCTCTCTGACCCCTCTCGTCTCTCTCTCCGCTCCCTCCGCCTCTCTCTGCATTCTCTCTACCGCCCCTCTCTTCTCGCTTCCCGTCTCTCTCTCTCTGCACCCCTCTCTCTCTCTCTGCCCACTCTGCGAGCTCTGCCGCCCTCGCTCGCTCTCCGCCGCCCTCTCACCTCTCTCTCTACGCCCACTCTCACTCTCGCTGTCCCCCCCCTCAGCTCTCTCTCGCCGGCCATGCTCGTCTCTCTCCGCCCCCTCTCTCTCTCTTCTCCGCCCCCATCTCACTCTCTCCGCCTCTCTGTCTCTCTCTCTCTCCGCAGTCTCCCTCTCTCTGCCCCTCTCTCTCTCTCTGCCCCTCTTTCGCTCTCTCAGCCCCGCTTCTCGGTGGCTGCTGCCCCTCTCTCTCTCCCGCCTCCTCGCTCTTCTCCGCCCCCCTGTCCTCACTCTCTTCTCTCTCCGCCCCTCTCTCTCGCTGTCTCGCTTGTTCTCTCGCTGCACCCTCTCTGTCGTTTCGGCCCATCTCTCTGCTCGCTCGTCTCTCTCTGCCCCGCTCTCTCTCCTGCCTCTCGTGTCTCTCTGCCCCTCTCTCTCTCTCCCTCTCGCTCTACTCCGCCCCTCTCTCGCACTCCCTATCTATCTCCGCCCTCTCTTCAGCGGCCCTCCTCTCTCTCTTCGCTCCCTCTCTATCTCTGTCTGTCTGCCCCTCTCTTGACTCTGCCTTCTCTCTACTCTGCCCACTTCTCTGCTCTCCCTCTCTCTCTCTCCGCCCCTCTGTCTCTCTATCCTCTCTCTCGCGTCGCCCCTCTCTACCTCGTGCCCCCCTCTCTCGCTCATCTCCTTCTCTATCTCTCGCTCTGCCCTCCTGCTATCTCTCTCTCTCCGCTCGGCGCTCTGATCTCTCCCCCTCCCCCCTCCTCTCCCCCCACTCCCTACCCCCCCCCTCCCGCCCCCCCCCCCCTCCCCCCTCTCTCTCTCTCCCTCTCTCTCTCGTTCTCTGCCTCTGCTCTCATCTCAATTCTTTCTGCCCCCCCTCGCTATCGCTCTCTCTCTCTTCCCCTTTCTCTCTCATGCTCTCGCGTCTCTGTCCCCTCATCTCTCGCTCTCTGCCCCTCTCTCTGTCTATGCCCCTCTCTCTTGCCCCTCTCGCGGCCCCACACACAACGTGTCTCTCTCGCTGTGCCTCCTCTCTCGGTCTCTGCCCCGCTCTCGCTCTGCCACTCTCGACTCTTTCTCTGGCCGCCCCCGTACTCTCTCTCGTCTCCCCCATCTCGCGTCTCCGCCCCTCTCTATCTCTCTCTCCACCCAGCTTCTCGTTCTCGGCGCCCCTCTGCTCTCTCTCTCTGCCTCCTCTCATCTTTCTCCTTGTCTCTCTCGCTTGCCCCTTTCTCTCTCTCTCCCTTTCTCTCTCTCTGTCTCTGCCTCTTCTCTTTCTCTCTCTATTGCCCCCCCCCGCCACTACCCCCCCCACCCTCTCGTCTCTGCCCCCTGTCTCTCTCTCCCCCCCTCTCTCTCCGCCTCGTCTCTCTCTGCCCTCTCTGCGCTCTCTCTCTCTCTCTGCCCTCTCTCTCTCTCTCTTTACCCCCCTCTCTCTCCCTCTGTCTCTATCTCTCCGCCCCTACTCCTCTATCTCCCTCACTCTCTCTGCCCCTCCTCTCTCTCTCTCTCTGCCTCTCTCTCTCTCTTGCCTCCTCTCTCTCTCTCCCTGCTCTCTCTTGCACCGCTCTCTCTCTCTCTGTGCTCTCTCACGTGTTGTCCTTTTTGCTCTCTCCCTCTTCTCAGTCGCCCTCTCTCTCTCTCCACCGTCTCTCTCTCGCTGCCCTCTCGTCTATCTCCTTCTCTCTCTCTCTGCCCCCCTCTCACTCCCTCTCATGCCCCCCCTCTCTCCTCTCTCTAACTCTCCGCCCTCTCTCTTGTCTCTCCCTCTATCTCTCTCTCTCTGCCCCTCTATCTCTCTCTGCCACCGGCTCTCTCCCTCTCTCTCTGCCCCTTTCTCTATCTCTCGGCCCCTCTCTCTCTCTCCGCCCCTCTCTCTCTCTCCGCAACTCTGCTCTCGCCTCATCTCTCTTACTCTGCCCTTCTCTCTCTCTCGCCTCTCTCTCTCTCTCTCCCTCTCTCTCTCTCTCGTGCCTCACCTTCTCTCTTCACCCTCTCTCTCTCTCTGCCCCTCGCTCTCTCATGCCCCCTCTCTCGTCTCTGCCCTACGTCTTCTCTCTCTCGACTCTCTCTCTCTCCGCCTTCACTAGCTTCTCTCCACTATCTCTCTCGCTCCCTTCTATCTCCCACGCTCTCTCTCTCTGCCCCTCTCTCTCTCTCTCTATCCCCTCTCTCTCTCTCTGCCTCTCTCTCTCCCCCATCTCTCTCTCGTCTTCCCTCTCTCTCTCTGCCCCGCCCTCCCCCCCCCCCCCCCCACCCCCCCCCCAACCCCCCCCCCCACCCCACCACCCCACTCTCTCTGCCCTGTTCTCTTCTCCTCTCTCTCTCTCTGCACTCTCTCGTTCCCCGCTCTCTCTCTCCCTCTCGGTCTCTGCCCCTCTCTGCCTTCTCTTCTTGTGTGTGTGTGTCTCTGCTCTCTCCTCTGTGTCTGCTTCTCTCTCCTCTCTGCTCTCTATGCCCCTCTCTCTTCTCCCTCTCTCTCTTCTCTTCTGCCTACCTCTTCCTCTCTCTGCCCTCTCTCGCTCTATCCCTCTCTCTCTGCCCCTCTCTCTCTCTCTGCCCCTCTCTCCCTCTCTCTCTCTCTCCGCCTCTCTTATCTCTACCCGTCTCCTCTCTCTGTCTCTGCCCCCCCCCCTCTCTCTCTCTCTCTCCCTCTCTCTTTCGTGTCTCCGCCACTCTCTCTGCCCCTTCTCTCTCTCTCTACCCCACCCGTCTCTCGTCGCCCTCTCCCTCTTCGTCTCTCTGCTCGCCCCCCCTCTCTCTACTCTGTCTCTGCCTCTCTCTCTCCTCGCCCCCCTCTCTCTCTCTGCCCTCTTTTTCTCTGCCCTCTCTCGCTCGGTCTCCGCCCCTCTCTGTCGTCTCTCTGCCGCCTCTCTCTCACGCCCCTCTGCTCTTCTTCTCGCACCGTCGTCTGCCTCATCTCTGTCCCCTCTCTCTCTCTCTCTGTCCCTCTCTCTCTCTCTCTGCCCCCTCTCTCTCTCTTTCCCCCTCTCTCTCTCTGCCCCCTGTTCTCTCTCTGCCCCTCTCTCTCTCCCCCCCCCTCTCTTCTCGCCCCCCTCTCTCTCTCTGCACCTCTGTCGCTGTCTCTCTCTCCAGACGCTCTCTCTGTCTCCCGCCCCTCTCTCTCGCTCTCCCCCCTCTCTCTCCCCCCCCCCGCCCCCCCCCCCCCTCCCCACCCCCCACTCTCGTCCCCCCCTTTCCTTTCCCTCTCTCACCCCTTCTCCTCTCTATTTTCTCAAATTTGTCTTCCCCTCTCGACCTCTCTCTCTCCCCTCTCTCTCTCCCCCTCTCTCGCCACCGTCTGTCCATGTCTCGCCCTCTCTCTCCCCGATCTGTCTCACATCTCTCTATCTCTCCTCTCTCCTCTCGCGCGCCATCTGGGGGGGGGCAGCCTCTTCTCTCTCTTCTCGCCCATCTCTCTCTATTCTCTGTCTTCACTCTCATCTTCTGTCTCTCCGCCTCCCTCTCTCCCTCGCTCTTCCGTTCTATCTCTATCGGCCCCTTTCTCTCTCCCCCTTCTCTCTCTCTTCCCTCTTTCTCGTCTCTTCCCCTTCTCTCTCCCCGCCCTCTCTCATCTTCTCGCCCTCTATCTCTCTCTTCTGTTCTCTGACCTCGCTCTCTATGCCCCTCTCTCTGTCTCTGCCCGAGCTCTCTCCCTCTCTCTCTATGCCCCTCAATCTCTCTTCTCTGTCCCCTCCTACTCTTCTCATCCCATCTCTCTCTCTGTCGCCCCTCTCCCTCTCTCTCTCCCTCTTCTCTCGTTGCCCCCTCCATCTCTCCCTCTCTCTCTCTACCTGCCCCTCTCTCTCTCTCTGCCCCCCCCCCTCTCTCTCTCTGCCCCTCCTCTATTGCGCGCTCTCTCCGCCCTGCTCTCTCTCTATCTCGCCTGTCTCCTGTCTCTCTCCACCTCTCTCTATCTGCCCCCCCTCTCTCTACTACTCGCCCTCTCTCTCTCTCTCCGCCCCTCTCTTATCTCTCTCTCTCTCTCTCTCTCTCTCTCTGCCTCTCTCTCTCTCTCTTGCCTCTCTCTCTCTCTGCCCCTCTCAGTCTACTCCCTATCTCGCTCTGCCCCCTCTTCTATCTCTCTGCCCCATTCTCTACCCCCTCTCTCTCTCATGCCCCCACCCTCTCTCTTTCTCATACTCTGACTCTCTATATGCCACTCTCTCATTTTCCCCCCCCCCTCTCTCTCTCTGTGTCCCATCCTTCTCTCCCTCTGCTTCTCTCTGTCCCCCTCTCTCTCTCTCTCTCTGAACCTTTCTCTCTCTACTGCCCCTCTCTCTCTCCTGCATCTCTCTCTCTCTGCGTCCCTTCTCTCTCTCCTGCACCTCTCTCTCTCTCTCCGCCACTCTGTGGTCTGCTCTCTCCGCCCGCCATCTCTCTCTCCGCCCCTCTCTCTGTCTTACGCCACGCTCTTCTCCGCCCCCCTCCCTCTGTCTCGCCGTCTGTGTTACTCCCCGCCCCTCTCTCTCTCCCGCCACTAGCTCTCTCTTCCCCTCTCCCCTCCCCTTTCCTTTCCCCTCTCTCTCCTCTGCCATCCCTCACTTTTTCGCTCCTATTTCTTCCCAGTGCTCTAGCATCTCTCTCTCCCTCTCTCTCTCCCCCCTCTCTCTCCATACGTCTCCCTCCACTCTCTCTATCTCTCTCTCTCCCTCTACTCTCTCCCCTTCTACTCTTCCCTCTCATCCCTTTCTACCTTCTACGGTCCCCCCCCCACCTGGTCCCCCTCTCTCTCACCCCTGTCCCTCTCTATCCGCTCTCGTCTCCATCTATCTCCACTATCCCTTCCCCTCTCTCTATCCCCTCGTCCATGTCTCGCTCTCTCTCCCTTTCGTTCACATCTCTCTATCTCCTTCTCCATCTCTTCGCGCTCTCTCTCTCTTCTCTCTCTGTGTCTCTGTCCTCCTCCTCTCACTTCTCCCTTTCTCTCTTTTTCTCCCTCCCCCCCCTGTCTGCCCCTCTCTTGTCTATTGTCTTCTCCCCAACTCTCTCTCTCTCTCTCTCTCTCTCTCCGTACCTCTCTCATTGTTATTCTCCACCCATCCTTCTCTCTCTCCCCATCCCCTCTCCTCTCTCGACCCCTCTCGCCTCTTCTATTTCCACTCTCTCTCCCTCTTGTGTCTCTTTCCCTCGTCGCCCCTCTCTCCCCCCTCTAGGCTATCCGCTCTTTCCGACTCTCTCTGCCAAGCCTCTCTCCTCTCTCTCCGCGTCTCTTCTCTCTCCGTCTCTTTGCTCTCTCCGCATTTCCCCCCTCCCTCATGTCTCCGGACGGTGAATGTGAGGGGGGCCCAGGAGCCGGAGCGGACAGTCTGCGGGCGCCTCTGGGGTGGTGGGTGGAGTGAGTTGGCTCAGCTCAGGGCGGGGATTTATGAAGGAGCCGGAGCACGGAGGTGAGGCGGATGTATGTCACGCGCTCTTCAGCTGCTTCCATGAACTTGGACTGGTCGCCGCGTGTAAATAAATGTGTGTGGAGCGAGCGAGGCATCTCCTCAGCAAATACCCGACTTAGCTAATGATCAGATTGAGAATCATTCAAGATGTCTTTTCCAGTTCCGGTGATCTGAGATCTCACTACGAATTGTACAACCGCCGTCAGCCACAGGATGGTTGATGCTGCCGGAGAATGGTGAAGTAGTAATAACCACAGTCTCCTCCTGCGTCTCATCTCGGGTCACTGCGGTTCCCCCCTGCTCTCACCCCTAGCCCTCCGGACGCGACTGGCCACTAAAATGTGGCGGTACTGTCAGAGCGTTGAGCAGCTGGATTACAGACGAAAGGGAGGAGCGGAAGTTAAAACCTTGTCTGATCCAGTCAAATGAAAACCCACCGGGTGTCAGTGAAATAACTGTGGCCATCCGTGACACAGGCCCTATCGGGACTATTGTCGATGATTGTCCAGGGTCCATAGTGAATAGTAGCGGGGAAATGTTTTGTGAGACAGACAGGACGCCGGATGTTGCCAGAAACCGCAGCCGCACGTTTTCACGGTTGCAATATTTAGTGTGTCAGCTTCTAGGCAACAAATGGCGACAAAGCGATCAAAGGTGAAAGGACGGGGAACCAGACAGAACAGCGCGTGTGGTGCAGACACCGAGTCAAGGATAACACGACACACAGGGTTGAGGTGTCAGGAATCTCCAGATTAAAAGTAATGAAGTCGGAGTGAGACAAGATGTCTCGGTGATGAGGACCAGTAGATCTGGTCCGCTGCTCATGGCCATCCAGGTAGCTGTGTGGTAGCAGGTGGAGTAGGCCGCACTATGCCGGGACAGGAGCACAAGCGCCACCATTTCACTTGGGGCGGTGTAGACAAGTGCAAGGTGACATGGCATTTCAACAACTCGCTGTCTCCGGGGCTGACTAAACACTCGGCTTTTTTTTGATAAGATAGTTTGTAAAAGTATATATTGATGCAGAAAAAATAAATTTTCTTTTTTTCCCCTCTGTCCTTTTGTGCCGTCCACTACCGACTTCAGCTGTTAGATCAGGAGTGTCTGGAGTCGGGGCGCTCGGTACTGTTGGACACATGTTGTAACGATGTCAAGAGCCGGTCGACTGTGCCCGACCCGCTCTGCCTGCCTGCATGCTTCTAGGGGGCTCAGAGATAAGGCGGACGGGTGGAGGGGGGTAAAGGGCGGTGAGGGAGGTGTGAACGAAGCAGCCTACCCACCCGCTACAAGTGCCTCAAGGGGTCATAGATACATAAGGAAACATTGTTAATTAGGTTGCAGGTAGTTAGCCATGTCGGACCTTCGGTGCCTGACACCGACATTTCATATGGTCATGGCTGGTCATCCATCTCAGTATCCCTAACTGCCTGCTCTCCATACCCACCTTTGTGCCATGCAGGCCACTAAAGTTGGCCCACACCAACATCTCCTCTGGGACATATGGCTCAACGAACTCGAGCCGTCAGCTACGTTGCTGTGGGCAGGAGAATTCCACCAGAACTCACCTCACTCTCTGTTGGGGGAAATATATGATTTTCTACATCTCCTGTCCCTAAAAGACTTGCCCCGGCTTAATCTTAAACTGTGAACCCCTTGTCTGGACCTCCCCTAAATCCGGGATACAATCTTCTGCCATCTAGCCGGTCCAACCCCTGTACGATATTGTGTAAGTCTCTAGGAGAATCCCCCACGTCAATCTTCTAAATTCAGCGAGCGCAAGCCGAGTCTATCCAGTCTTTCCTCATATGAATGGCCTGCCATCCCGGGAATCAGTCTGGTGAACCTTCTCTGTACTCCTCTATGGCCGTAAGATGTCTGTTCCTCAGTTAGTGAGACCAGAACGGTACGCAATTACTCAACACGACCTGTACAATGTCCTTGTCTGCTGCTAGCTGAATCCTGTGAATCCTGCTGCTGCTACACCGTCTCTCAGACTTAACTGTAGAGGTAACGGCGGCTGCGGTTAACCAGGGCTCTGGGAACTCGGCATCTGATGCGGACGAGTGAGGCTTCCAGAGGGCGATAGGCAGAAGAGGATCAACATGGCAATCCGCAGCACAGTGGTATCCGTTAAAAGGATTTATTCCAACATGTGAGGTCAGTTCATAACAACACATCACAAGCGACACTCGTGACACGCCGGTAGATCCGCGGCTCCACTGGTCAGGATGATGGATCAATTATGGACCACAGGCTGTGGGGTGGAATCGGAACTGTGAGTGCAGACAGACTCCACAGTGAAGGAGTGAGACATATTGTCCATCAGTGAGCGGCTGTTCACTCTGATCAATAACTCACGACACGCAGGTTGAACTTCATCAATGTGACCCTCTGTGTGTCCCAGTCACACACGTCCCGGCAGAGTGCGACTGCCCGCCTGCCGCCTGTCCCCGAGCGATTGGGACAACTCTGGGCAAAGGTAGGCTATGAAGCGCAATGTGAACCACATGTGTGTCGAGTGGCATCCCGGCGGCAGCAGCAGCAGCAGCAGTCAGTGTGTAGTAGAAAGAAGCAGGCTTCGTTTTCAGTGCTAGAGTCTGAGACAATAGGCAATCACAACAGCTCGTTACTCAAAATATGTCTCACTGAGTGGGATGGTAGTTCTTGCCATCTTAATGAGACGTGCTACAAGGAAGAAGTCAGTTGGGAGAGTGGTAAACATGTGAGACTCAGGCCAACCAAACCCAGGTTAACGCACGGCGTATCGGAGAACCCCCACTCACGCCCCCCCCCCCGCCCCTCAACCCCCCCCCACTAAACCCCCCCCCTCTGAACCCCCTCCCCCCTGCGCCCCCCACCTCTCACTTACCGGGGAATCTCCACATCACAGAGCAGCGAGGATCGCGTGAACAGGAAAGTTTTCTGCCCACACGCTGTAGTATAGTTGCTCTCAAGTTGTTTTTCCTGGTGCCCCATGTGTTGCTCTGCCCAGCGACGTGATACCCCGTCAGCTACGGTAATGTCTCGGAATGAATGTGTTGGGGCAGGAAACATTTCCTGGAGATTGGTTTTAACATACCATTTTCCGTCTCCACCGGGGACAGTGAAGTTTCATCACGATTGAGTTTGTAAAAATAGAGATTTAGAAATTATTCGCAAACAGATGACATCAGCCGAGTGAAATCCCTGCTGAAGACATGACAGGCTGTGAATTTTATTACTGGGAATTTGATTTGGCGATGAGAAACTCAAAGACAAAGATACTGGGAGTGGAAAATTGGGAGCGGCGGGATCGGAATGGTTCTTTAGTATACAGCAAAGGGGATATTGTATTTTCAGAAACTCCATCAGATCAAATGAACTCTCCACACCTCATGTTGTTTGTCTGAGTTCCTTCAATCCGTTTCACTCAGCAAGGAAGGCCAATGCCAAATTCCAGGGGGCCTCTGACAGGGCTTCTGGGATGGTGCCCAGTTTGTAGTTGGACTGGACTGAGGCGACCCTTTGTCCACAGGTTGTGGACTTAGTTCAACACATCACCTCGGATTAAAATGTGCCTACCCCCCGCCCCGTCCCCCCCACGCTGCTTCACCATTCATATGATATATCTCGGCTTTATGTACTTTTACCCCTAACCCCATACCCACCACTTCGCATCCCCCCTCCCTTGTGTCCCCTATTCCCCCCCCCCCCCCCCCCCCCCCCCCCCCCCCCCCCATCCCCCCCCCCGCCCCCCGAAGGGGTAGGGTGCGCCCCCCCCCCCCTCCCCCCCCCCCCCCCCCCCCCCCCCCCCCCCCGCCCCCCCGCCCCCCCCTTCACTGATGCCCTCCCCCACCCCCCCCCCCCCCCCCCCCCCGCCCCCCCCGCCCCCCCCCGCCCCAACCCCCCCCCCCCCCCCCCCCCCCCCCCCCCCCCCCCCCCCCCCCCCCCCCCCGCCCCCCCCACACTCCCTTGTATATGCTGATCGACCCCGGGAACCATTCACTCCCTGCGTGCCTGGAATAGATCTCTTTTATACCACGGGACAATACATTTCCTGTCTTGCCTGCCTTCATCTCCTCTGTAGGAGTGAATGTGCCCAAAGACTACACGACACTGCAGATAGATGAAGCAAGAAACATTGCCGCCTCAGAATTGCTCTAAACCTAAATAAAATCTCGAATGGTGCAAGCACCTCTCCCTCTCCTCTCTTTTCTACTAATCCCCGCTGCTATCTTTCTTTCGCCGCTCTTCCTTACTATGCCTTCACTCACGAGACTCTCACTGAACTGTTCGGTTCCTCTCTCCTACGCTCTACTACCCACCCTCTGGGGCTCGCATCTCTCCGTCACTGATGGGGTGACACACAGTGGGATAGTACTGTTGGCAGAGGTGATAAAAATGGGGCAGAACTCGGCTGCAGGTGACCACTGTGGTGGTACTGACCGTGGGACACACTGGATGGTGGGTACTGTGGAGGGAGCACTGTGTGGTAGCTGTGGTGAGGACACACTGTGTTGGAACTGATTGAATGACGAATGTGGTCGTCTTGAAATGTGAGTGGACACACTGTGGGAGTGAAGTCGGACGGAGTAATAAAACGTCGGGGTAGTTAAATGATGTGGACACATGTAATAGTGTAGTCGCACTGGACAGACACACAGTGGGGTGTGCTGATGCAGTGATAAACTGTGGGGATGTTACTGAATGGACTGATCCCAATCTGCCGGAGTATACTCAGTGATCAAAGGTATGGCCGCACTGATGGAGTGTCACTCGTAGTGTGGTGTGTCCTCCCCCACATGATGACACATTATGTGTTTGTTATTTTTTTTGTGCTTGGGGAATTGTAAGTGACTGATCGAGTGACACTATGGGGGTAACACTCGATGAAGTGGTAAAGGTGTAGTAGATCTCATGGGAGTTTGTAACACATGGAGGGATTAGTACTGATTAAGGCACAAAAACAGTTGGATAGCTGAGGATGGTTGTGCCTCACTGTGTGGTATAGAATGGAATGACAAACTGTGTGTGTGAGGCTGGTGTACTGATGGGCGGGACACACTCATCTGGGTACTGATGGATGACATACTGTGGTGGTATTGGTGGAGATGACATATTATGTGTTAGTACTGGTAGAATTATACACTAAGTGGTGGAACTAATTAACCTGTGGTGGTATGTGGGCAATGACACTGTGGTGCTACTGATGGAAATGACACAGGGTGTATTTTCTGGAATGAACGACACTTGGTTGGGCTTTTCATGGAATTATTTCACACATTACACTGTACAATTGATATCCACAACTTATTATTACCACTCATTCCCTCCCCACACGAATTTCCATGGGGCTTTCCCCCCACTGTCCCCCCCCCCCCTGGAAACCCCCCCCCAACCCCACACCCCAACCCCCCCCCCCCCTCCACCCCCCCCCCCCCCCCCCCCCCCCCCCACCCCCCCCCCCCCCCCCCATTATGATACCCCCCCCCCCCCCCCCCCCCCACCCCCCCCCCCCCCCCCGCGTCCCTCCGCTTTTACCCCCCCCCCCCCCCCCCCCCCCCGCCCCCCCCCCCCCCCCCCCCCCCACCCCCTGTTTGGTGCCTACTGATGGAATGGGGACACATTATGGGGTGGTACTGGGAATGGACACACGGTGGTGGTACTGATGGATTGACACACGGGTGAAGTCGATACTGATGGGGAATGACCCAAGACTGATGGCGTGGACGGAATGCTACACAATTGTGTGGTGGTACTGATGGAGGGGCCCACGGTGGTTCTACTTGATCGGAATGATTACATAATGTGGTGGTACTGATGGAGGACGGGGACACTGTGGAAGGTACTGATGGATGAACACAGGTGGTGCGTGGTACTGATGGAGTGGACACACTGGTGGTACTTACGGAATGCGAGTGACACATGTGTGGTAGGTAATGTGGAGGGGCACACTCACTGTGTGGTACTGATGGACGTAAACACACTGTTGTGGTACTGAGAGGTAGGGAAACATTGTGGAGGTACTGATGGAGGGACACACTGTGGTGGAACTGATGGAGTGACACTTTGTGGTCGTCTTTGATGTGACACACTGTGGAGTAGTCCTGATGGAGTAACAAAAAACGTTGGGGTAGAAATGATGATGTGACACCACTATGGGGTCGCAATGGGGGACAGGACACACAGGTTGGGGTGGTGCTGATGGAGTGCTAAACTGTGGGGAAGAACTGATGGACAGACACTCTGCGGAGTAGTACTGATAAAGTGATCAAATTTATGGCAGCACTGATGGAGTGATACATTGTAGTGTACTCATGATGCAGTGAGAATCTTAGGCGCCGGTACTAAATGGAGTGACACACTGTAGGGTGTGCACTGATTTTTTTTTTGGAGTGGCACATGAACTAGGGTTCTGATGGAACTGACGATACTGAGGGGTAGTTACAAAGATGATGAAGGCAACAAAATAGTGGGGTAGTCGGTGCTGATCTTGATGGAATGACACACTTTGGTGAAAGACTGATGAGTGGACCACTCAGAGGTGTCACTGCTGGTGGGCCTCTGGCTGCTTCGAATGTGAAGCAGTGCATCACAGGAGTATTAGCCTCTGAAGGACCGTGTTGAGGGAAATGGAGAAGCGTGGATGTCCATCAGGTTGGTCCGAGAGCGGAGTCGTTCCTCGACAAGTCCAACAGTATGATTGTTACCCCTAATGGTACTGGATGAGAGAAGGTGGGTGACGCGTGAGAAAGGGAAGGTACACATGGATTACAAAGGTCCGGGTGTTCGTACCTCTTGGAGAACAGGTTCACCCACTTAGAAGCTGTCGGACAGGGCGGACTGGCTTGCGAAGCAAAAAGTGCTGTTGAGCCAAAACCAAGAGGTCGACATCAGGCAACGTGGTGGGAGTTGTAGACTCCATTGTGAGAGGTACAGGACAGGGTTTCCGCGGCAACAGACTGGATTCGAGGATGGCGGTGTGCTGCCTTTCCTGGTGCCAGGAATAGAAATCGATCCAGGATGTGTACGGACAGAGCGCAAAAAATCCTCAAGGCGAAGGTGAACAGCCGGTAGTGGTAGTGCATGCCGGCACATGAACAATGTCGGAAAGAAAGGGATGAATATTCCTGCAGCTGACTTTAGACGAGCTCGGAAAAAATGTTGAAAAGCGAGGACCTCCAGGGTTGTTATCTCCGGTTTGCTTCCAGTTCCTCGTGATGGTGAGAATCCAGCAGGAACAAGATACGGGACCTGAACGCGTGGCTGGGAACTGCTGCAGGGGGCTGGAATTTAAATTCTTCGATCACTGGGATCTGTTTAGGAGTAAGGGGGAACTGTACTAAAGGGAGCATTGCATCTTAACAGGTGGGGGGACCAGCATTCTGGCAGGCAGGTTTGCCACTGATACACGGGTGGTTTGAAACTGAATAAGGGGAGTGGGGTTGGAGATGGGATAGTTGAAGACAGAGTTAAAATGAAAAAGAGAGTAAAGGGATGGTTAATGACTCCAGAATTAACGGGAAAAGGAAAGCTCACAAAGGGATAGGACAGTATGGCCAAGTGTATAATAAGGTCCATGTGAAAGGTGAGATGCGTAAAGAATTAAATATTGTATATGAATGCGCGATGTATAAGTAGATGAGCTTGAGGCTCAGTTGAGGTTGGGTAGATATGATATATTGTGGGGATTACTGAGACGTGGCTGCAGGAGGATCGGGGCCTGGGAACTTTATTAATATTCAGGTTTTATACATCTTATAGAAAGGACATGGGCAGGTGGGCAGAGGCAGTGGGGGGGGGGGAGCTCCTGGTGGGTGAGGGATGGAATTCAGTCCCTTGCGAGGGGAAGACACAGGGGGGACTGACGAGTGGGTAGAGTCACTGTGGATATGAGTTTGAGGAATTGTAAAGGCAAGAAGACACTAATTGGTGTTACTTACAGACCCCCAAATAGTAGCTCGAATGTAGGGTGTAAGTTGCAACAGGAGGTTAAAACTGGCATGTAACAAAGGTGTGGTGCTGTGTTGATGGGGGATTTCAATATGCAGGTAGACTGGGAAAATCAGGTTGGTTCAGGACCACAAGCAAGGGTGTTTGTAGAATGCCTCCGAGATGGATTCTTGGAGCAGCTTGTAATGGAGCCAACCCAACCAGAGAAAAGTCAATTTGGATTTAGTGTTGTCCAATGAACCAGATATGATAAGAGATCTCGAGGTAAGGAACCGCTTGGAGGTAGTGAGTCATAATATGATTAGTTTTGAATCTGCAATTTGAGAAGGAGAACGTTAAATTAAGGATAGAGGTTTCGGGGGTCTAACGTGAGGGGGAACTTCTTTACTCAGAGGGTGGTGGCTGGTGGAATCAGATTTCAGGCATTGAAGTGGTGGAGGCGGGATCGATTTTAACATTTAAGAGAAGTGGAATAGGTATATTAGGGACGTGAAGGGAGAGGGGTATGGTCTGAGTGCAGGGTAGATGGGTACTTAGGGAAAACAAATGGTCGGCACGGATTGGAAGGGCCGAGATGGCCTGTTTCCGTGCTGTTTGTTATTGGTTATATGGTTATATGGTTAAATCGGAAATGGCAGTGATGCAGTTGAACAAAGGGGACTATGAAGGCATGAGAGGGGAGCTGGCCAAAGTAGACTGGATAGGGATACTACGGGAATGACAGTGGAACACCAATGGCAGGAATTTCTGGGCATAAATCCGGGAAGACGCAGGATAATTTCATTCCAAAATGAAGAAAGATTCTTAAGGGGAGCAGGAGGGTAACTGTGGCTGACAAGAGAATTTTAGGGATAGAATAGAACGAAAAGAAAAGATGTATAACACAGCAAATAGTAGCGGAAGCCAGTGGATTTGGAAAACTTCCATAGGACAACAGAAGGGAACAAAACGGGCAAATACGGGCTGAAAAGGGATGAAGTACGAAGTGGCCAGGAATATAAAGAAGGACAGTAAAAGCTTCTTTAGATATGTTAAGGGAAAAGGAGTAGCAAAGTCAAATGTGGGACCCTGTGAAGGCAGAAGACGGGTGAATTATTATGGGCAACAAAGGAAAAATGGCAGAAGAGTTGAATAGGTACTTCGGATCTGTCATTACTAAGGAAGGACACAAACAATCTCCCAGATGCACTGGAGGATAGAGGATTTACGGGGGTACAGGAACTGAAAAAATTTTCATTAGGCAAGAAATAGTATTGGGTTAGGCTTATGGGACTGAAGGATGATATAAAATCCCCTGGGCCTGATGGTCAGCATCCCATGGTCCTCATGCAGGTGGCTCTAGAAATAGTGTAATGCATTGGTGATCAGTTTTTTCCAATGTTCAATAGATTCAGGGATCAGTTCCTGTGGATTGGAAGGATAGCTGATTGTTATCCCACTTTTCAAGAAAGGAGCGAGAGAGAAAATGGGGAATTACAGACCAGTTAGCCTGACTTCGGTGGTGGGAAAGTTGTGGAGTCAATTATTAAAGAGGTAATAATGGGGCACCTGGATAGCAGTAAAAGGATTAGTCCAAGTCAACATGGATTTATTAAAAGGGAAATCATGTTTGACTAATCTTCAGGAAAATTTTGAGGACGTGACAAGTAAAATGGATGAAGTGTTCCAGTGGATGTAGTGTATCTAGACTTTCAGAAAGCATTTGATAAGATCCCGCACGGGAGACTGGTGGACTAAAATTAGAGCACATTGTAGGTTGTTGACATGGATAGAAAGTTGGTTGGCCTAACCAGAAGCAAAGAGTAGGAGTGAACTGGTCCTTTTCAGAATGGCAGGCAGTGGCGAGTGGTGTTCCGCAAGGCTGGGTGTTGGTGCCGCAACTGGTTAACATATATATTAATGATTTGGAAGAGGGAATCAGGAGCAATCACTAACACGTTTGAGGATACTCATAAAGCTGGCTGGTAGTGTGAACTGTGAAGAGGTTTGTTTAGGAGGTTGCCAAGGTAGGGTAACGTGGACAGGCTGCGTGAGTGGGCAGATGCGTGGCAGATACAGTTTCTATCTATATTACTAAAAGTCTGATCTTGACAGCTTTTGGCCCACTGTGGTGCGATTTCCGGAGAACGCCGCCACTTATGGCCGTCACTTTTGGCCACCTCGCTCAGAGATACCCTCCGCCATGCTGGACCTGAGGAATTTTTCCCATCGATGAAAGATGAGAGATATTAATGTTAAAAAAACTCCCCGTTCTCTCTGCTGCTCTTGCCGGCGGCAGGGGTAGGGACTATAAAACCCGGAAGTGTCGTGCCTCACTCACTCTGCCAGACCTAGGAAGCGAGAGGGTCCCGGTTCTCTGAGCATGCGCGAATCTTGCTCGCTTGCTCAGTGTTTCTTTCCCGCAATTGCTTGCCGTTTTTAAAATTGCTTTTCAGCGAACTGATGTGTTTTTTGTCAGCTTGCTCAGTGTCCCCCCCCCCCCCCATTTTAAACGGCTTGCTTTGCCCTCCCTTGTGATGCTGGGATCCAACGGGTCCCACTTAGTCTAGTAATATATAGATAAAATGTGAGGTTACCCCACTTGTGGCGGCAAAAACAAGCATGCAGATTATTATCTCAATGGGGTTAGGTTAGGTAAGGGGGGACGTTGCAGCAAGAACCTGGGCTTCCTTGTACACGGGTCACTGTAAGTTGGCTTACAGGTACAGCAGGCAGTGTAAAAGCTAATGGAATGTTGGCCTTCATAACAAGAGAATTTCAGTATAGTTGTAAAGAGGTTCTTCTGCGGTTGTATAGGGCTCTGGTGAGACCACATCAGGAGTATTGCATAGTTTTGGTCTCCTAATTCGAGGAAAGACATCCTTGTGATTCAGGCAGTGCAGCGTAGGTTCACGAGATTGATCCCTGGGATGGCGGGACTGTCATATGCAGAAAGATTGAAAAGACTAGGCTTGCATTCACTGGAGTCGAGAAGGAATAAGGGGGGATCTTATAGAAACATGTACAATTATAAAAGACTGGATGCTAGATGCAGGAAAAATGTTCCCAATGTTGGGCAAGTCCAGAACCAGGGGCCACAGTCTTAGAATAAAGTTGAGGCCATTTGAGACTAAGGTGAGAAAAAACTTTTCACCCAGAGAGTTATGAATTTAAGGAACGTCCCTGCCACAGAGGACTGTCACTGGATGGATTTAAAAGAGAGTTAGATAGAGCTCTGGGGGCTGGTGGAGTCAAGGGATATGGGGAGAAGGCAGGCACGGGTTCTTGATAGGGGCGATCAGCCATTATCACAACGAATGGCGGTGCTGGCTCAAGGGCCGAATGGCATCCTCCTGCACCTATTTTCTATGTTTCTATGTTTCTATGTTTGCTTTGAAAATTAAAAGCTGGGTTTCTTTATGCAAAAGGTGGTTTGCTTTGAAATTGCAAAAGGTGGTTTGCATTGAAAATGCAAAAGGCGGTTTGCTTTGAAAATCAAAAGGTGGTTTGCTTTGAAAAAGCAAAAGGTTTGCTTTGAAAATGCACAAAACGTGTGCTTTGAAAACTCAAAGCTTTGCTTTGAAAATGCGGAGGTTTGGGTTGAAAATGCCAAAAGGTGGTTTGCTTTGAAATGCAAAAGGTGGTCTTCAGGAAAGTGTGGGATCTCAAAGTTCATCCAACCACCAAAAAGGTGGTTTGGTATGCAGATGCACGAGGTTTGGGTTTGAAAATGCAAAATGTTTGCCTGAAAATGCAAAAAGACCGTTGGTTTGAAAATGCAAAAGGAGGTTTGGTTTGAAAATGCAAAAAGGTGGTTTGTTTTGAAAATGCGAATTGGTGTTTTTGCTTTGAAAATACAACCGGAGGTTTGGTTTGAAAATGCAAACTGTTGTTTGGTTTGAAAATGCAATTGGAGGTTTGGTTTGAAAATGCAAACGGTGGTTTGATTTGAAAATGCAAAAGGAGGTTTGGTTTGAAAATGCAAAAGAATGGTTTGGTTTGAAAATGGAAACGGAGGTTTGGCTTGAAAATTTAAACGGAGGTTTTGTTTGAAAATGCAAAATGTTTGCTCTGAAAATGCAAAAGGTTTTCTTTGAAAATACAAAAGGTTTGGTTTGAAAATGCAAAGTTGGTTTGCTTTGAAAATGCAAAAGGTGGTTTAGTTTGAAAATGCAAATGGTGGTTTGGTTTGGAAATGCAAAAGATGGTTTGCTTTGAAAATTGAAAAGGTTTGTTTTGAAAATGCAAAAGGTTTGCTTTGGAAATGTAAAAGTTAGTTTGCTTTGAAAATGCAAAAGGTGGTTTGGTTTGAAAATGCAAAAGGTGGTTTGGTTTAAAAATGCAAATGGTGGTTTGGTTTAAAATGCAAATGGTGGTTTGGTTTGAAGATGCAAAGGTTTGATTTGAAAATGCAAAAGGTTTGCTTTTAAAATGTATAAGGTTTGCTTTGAATATGCAAAATTAAGGTTTATTTTGAAAATGCAAATGGTGGTTAGGTTTGAAAATGCAAAAGGTTTGGTTTGAAAATGCAAAATGTCTGGATTGAAAATGTAAATTATGGTTTGGTTTGAAAATGCAAATTGCAGTTTGCTTTGAAAAAATAAAAATGTGGTTTGATTTGAAAATGCAAATGGTGGTTAAGTTTGAAAATGTAAAAGGTTTGGTTTGAAAATGCAAAAGGTCTGGATTGAAATTGAAAATTATGGTTTGGTTTGAAAACACAAATGGCGGTTTGGTTTGAAAATGCAAATGGCGGTTTGCTTCAAAAATGCAAATTGCAGTTTGCTTTGAAAATGGTAAAAGTGGTTTGCTATGAAAATGCAAAAAGTGGTTTTTGTTTGAAAATGCAAATGTTGGTTAGCTTTGAAAATGCAAAAGATTTGCTTTGAAAATGTAAATGGTTTAGCTTTGGAAAATGCAAAATGGTTTGCCATGAAAATGCAAAAGGTTTGCTTTGAAAATGCAAATGGTGGTTTGTTTTGAAAATGCAAATAGTGGTTTGCTTTGAAAATGCAACAGGTGGTTTGCATTTAAAAGGCAAAAGGTGGTTTTACTTTGAAAATACAACAGGTGATTTGCTTTGAAAATGTAAAAGGCAGTTTCCTTTGAAAATACAAACGGTGGTTTGCTTTGAGATGCAAATACTGTTTTGCTTTGAAAATGAAAAAGGTAGATTGCTTTGAAAATGCAAAAGGTGGTTTTGCTATGAAAATGCAAAAGGTGGTTTGCTATGAAAATGCAAAAAGGTGGTTTGCTTTTGAAAATGCAAACGGTGGTTTGCTTTGAAAATGCAAAAGGTGGCTTGCTTTGAAAATAACAAAAGGTGGTTTGCTTTGAAAATGCAAAAGATTTGCTACAAAAATGCAAACCTCACACCCCTCGGTACCATCGATATCGTCCAAATGGATCGTCGACTGCGCACGTGGGGGACCGTCCATCCTTACCCACGCCTAGGCTGTCACCGACCCACATGCAGGAGCCGCCCTTGACATTCCTGTTTCTCCCTCTGGGGGGTGGGTCCTGTGTTCTGGGGGGTGGCTCCTGTGGCGTCGGCCTATGCACAGACCACTGATGGTCGAACCCTCATCCGTATGTACGAGGGCTGGCACGTGACGTCATGTGCTACTTAAGGTTATCTCACCTCAAGACCTTAGCAGTCAACAGGTAGTTGAGTTCGAGAGAACAACCTCGCACACCTCATCGCATTTCACGTGCTGAATTTTAGTCCACTTTTGCACGTGCTGAATTTTCGTCGCTTTTCGTGTGCTGAAATTTTGTTCCCTTTCATGGCCTGAAATTTTGTTGCATTTCGTGTACTGAATTTTTGTCATTTTCGTGTGCAGAATTTTCATCAGTCTTCGCGTGCTAAATTTTTTGTCACTTTATGTGTCCTGAAGATTCGTCACATTTCGCATGCTGAATTTTCATCACTTTTCACAGGTTGAAATTTTGTCGCTTTTCATGTGCTGAAATTTTGTTGCTTTTCACGTCCTGAAATTGCATGGCTTTATGCGTCCTGAATTTTCGTTGCTTTTCAAGTCCTGAAGATCTGTCGCTTTTTGCGTGCTGAATTTTCGGCGCTTTTCAACTGCAGAATTTATGTTGCTATTCATGTGCTGAAATTTCGTTGCTTTATGCGTACTGAAATTTTGTCGCATTTTGCGACCTGAAAGTTTGTCATTTTTTGTGTCCTGAATTTTCGTTACTTTTTTGTGTGCTGAATTTTCGTAGCTAAAACTGCGTTGCATTTGGTGTCCTGAAATTTTGTTGCTTCATGTGTTCTGAACTTTTGTCGCTTTTCACATCCTGAATTTACGTCGCTTTTGCCATTTTTAATTTTTGTCGCTTCTTGCATGGTGAATTTTAGGCACTTTTTCATGTACTGAATTTTCATCGCATTTCGCATTTCGATTTTCGCATCCTGAAGGTTTGTCGCTGGCCGCGTGCTGAATTTTCATCGCTTTTCGAATCCTGAATGTTCCTCGCTTTTCATGTGCAGAATTTTTGTCGCGTTTCACATGCTAAATTTTCATCGCTTTTCCGGTGCTGAAATTTAGTCGCTTTTCGCGTCCTGAAATTTCATAGTTCTATGCGTCCTGTGATTTCATCGCTTTTCACGTCCTGAATTTACGTCGCTTTTGCCTTTTTGAATTTTCTCCTTTCACATCCTGAATTTTCATCACTCTTCGTGTGTTGAATATTTGTTGTTTTTGAGTCCTGTATTTTGTCGCTTTTCTCATGGGGAATTTTCATTGCCTTTTGCGTGTTGAATTCTTGGCGCTTTTCGTGTGCTGAAATTTTGTCAGTTTTCGCATCCTGAATTTTCATTGCCTTTCGCGTCCTGGTTTTTCATCACTTTTCGTGTGCTGAATTTTCGTCACTTTTCATGTCCTGAAATTTCATCGCTTTTTCATGTCCTGAAATTTAGTTGCTCTTCGAATCCTGAAATTTTGTAGCTTTTCACAAGCTGAATTTTCTTCACTTTTCATGTGCTGAATAGTTCATCGCCTTTCTTGTGCTGAAATGTTGTCGCTTTTCACCTCCTTAAATTTCTTTGCTTTTTCCGTCCTAAATTTTTGTCATATTTCACGTCCTGAAATTTCTTCGCTTTTCCCGTCCTGAATTTTTTTCACTTTTCATGTGCTGAATTTTCATCGCTTCCGCATCCTGAAGGTTCGTCTCTTTTCGTGTGCAGTATTTTCGACACTTTTTCATGCGGAGTATTTTTCGGCGCTTTTCGTTTGCTGAAATTTAGTTGCTTTTCGCGTCCTGAAATTTTCGTTGCCTTCCGTGTCCTGAATTTTCATTGCCTTTCACATCCTGAATTTTTGTCACTTTTTGTGTGCTGAATTTTCATCAGTTTTCACGTCCTGAAATTTCATCGCTTTTTCATGTCCTGAAATTTCGTTGCTCTTCAAATCCTGAAATTTTGTAGCTTTTCATGTGCTGAATTTTCGTCACATTTCATGTGCTGAATTTTCGTCACCTTTTGTGTGCTGAAACGTTGCCGCTTTTCACGTCCTTAAGTTTCATCGCTTTTTCCATCCTAAATTTTTGTCACATTTCATGTCCTGAAATTTCTTCACTTTTCGCGTCCTGAATTTTTTTTCACTTTTCGAGTGCTGAATTTTCGATGCTTTTTCACCTGCAGAATTTTTGTCGCTATTTATGTGCTGAAATTTCGTCGCTTTTCGCGTCCTGGAAATTTTTGTCGCATTTTGCGTCCTCAAATTTTGTCATTTTTTGTGTACTGAATTTTTGTTACTTTTTGTGTGCTGAATTTTCATAGCTTTTCATGTGCTGAAATTGCGTTGCTTTTCGTGTCCTGAAATTTGTCGCTTCATGTGTTCTGAACTTTTCATGCTGAAATTTCATTGGCTTTCGTGTTCTGAAGTTTTGTCGGTTTTCGCATCCTGAATTTTCGCCGCTTTTCATGTGCTGAAATTTCGTCGCTTTTTGTTTCCTGAAATTTTCTCGCTTTTCTCGTCTTGAATTTTCGTCGCTTTTCACATCCTTAATTTATGTCGCTTTTGTCGTTTTGAATTTTTGTCGCCTCTTGCTTCCTGAATTTTATTCACTTTTCATGTGCTGAATTTTCATCGCATTTCTCGTGCTGAATTTTTGTCGCTTTTCACGTCCTGACGGGTTGTCACTGATCGCATGCTGAATTTTAATCCCTTTTCACGTCCTGAAGGTTCCTCGCTTTTTGTGTGCTGAATTTATGTCGCTTTTTCCATATTTCCATAAAACCACATAACAATTACAGCACGGAAACAGGCCATCTCGGCCCTTCTTGTCAGTGCTGATCACTTATTCTCGCCGTCCCATCTACCTGCACTCAGATCATAACCTTCCATCCTTCCCCATCCATATAGCTATCCAATTTATTTTTAAATTATAAAATCGAACCTGCTTCCACCACTTCCACTGGCAGCTCATTCCACAGTTGGTTTCAGCTACCACTCTCCGAGTAAAGAAGTTCCCCCTCATGTTACCCCTAAACTTATGTCCCTTAATTCTCAAATCATGTCCTCTTCTTTGAAACTTCCCTACTCTCAATGGAAAAACCTTATCCACCTCAACTCTGTCTAGCCCTCTCATCACTTTAAATACCTCCATCAAGTCCCCCCTTAACCTTCTGCGCCTCCCAAAGAATAAAGACCTAACCTATTCAACCTTTCTCTGTAACTTTGTTGCCGAAACACAGGCAACATTCTACTAAATCTCCTCTGCACTCTCTCTCTATTTTTTTTGACATATTTCCTATAATTTGGAGACAAAATTGTACACCATACACCAGAATTGGCCTCAGTAATGCCCTGTACAATTTTAACATTACATCCCAACTTCTATACTCAATGCTCTGATTTATAAAGGCCAGCACACCAAAAGCTTTCGTTACCCCCTATCTACATGAGTTTCCACCTTCAGGGAACTATGGGTTATTCCTAGACCCTCTGTTCAACTGCATTCCTCAATTCGCTACCATTTACCAATGTTACGTCCTATTTTGATTTGCCCTGCCAAGATGTAGCACCTCACACTTATCCGCATTAAACTCCATCTGCCATCTTTCAGCCCACTCTTTCAAATGGCCTAAATCTCTCTGTAAACTTTGAAAAATCAACTTCATTATCCACATCACCACCTATCTTAGTATCATCTGCATACTTACTAATCCAATTTACCACACGATCAATCCAGATCGTTGATGTATATGACAAACAACTGCGGACCCAACACAGATCCCTGAGGCACTCCACTAGTCACTGGCCTCGAACCTGCCAAATAGCCATCCACCATTACTCTCTGGCATATCCCATTCAGCCACTGTTGAATTCATCTTGCTACTCCACCATTAATACCCAACAATTGAACCTTCTTAACCAACTCCATGTGGAACCTTGTCAAAGGCCTTACCATAGACCTCACGTAGACACCATCCACCGCTCTACCCTCATCAATTTTCCTAGTAATTCAAAAAATTCAAGATTAGTCAAATGACCTTCCAGGCACAAATCCATGTTGACTGTTCCTATTAAGATCCTGTATGTCAAGATGCTTATATATATTATCTCTAAGTATCCTTTCCATTAATTTGCCCACCACTGACATCGAACTAACAGGTCTATAATTGCTAGATTTATTCTGAGAGCCTTTTATAAACAATGGAACAACATTGCGCAGTATGCCAATCCTCCGGTACCATTCCCGTTTCTAATAACATTTGATATATTTCTGTCATAGCCCCTGCTATCTCTACACTTTCCTCAATGTCCTAGGGAATATCCTGTCAGGACCTGGAGACTTATCCACTTTTATATTTATCAAAATGATCAGTACTTCCTCTTCTTTGAATCTCAAAGTTTTCCATAAGCTACTCTACTTTTTTTCCCTTACCTCACAGAGTTCAATATCCTTCTCCTTGGTGAATACCGAAGAAAAGAAATTGTTCCAATATCTCCCCCATCTCTTTTGGCTCTGCAGATAGCTGTCAATTCTGGTTCTCTAATGTCCAATTTTATCCCTCGGTTATCCTTTTGCTATTAATATAGCTGTAGAAACCCTTTGGATTTACTTTCACCTTTCTTGCCAAATTGTCTTCTTTTTAGCCTTCCTAATTTCTTTCTTAAGATTATTTTTACATTCTTTATACTCCTCTAGCACCTCATTTACTCCATGCCTCCTATAATTATTGTAGATATCTCTCTTTTTTCGAAACAAGTGTCCAATTTCCCTTGAAAACCATGGCTCTTTCCAATTTTTACTATTTCCTTTCAACCTAACAGGGACATAAAGATTCTGTACTCTTACAATTTCCCCTTTAAATGTCCTCCATTTCTCTTCTACATCCTTCCCATGAAAACAAAGTGTCCCAATTCAGTCCTTTAAAAATTCTTACGCATTCCCTCAAAGTTAGCCTTTCTCCAATCAAAAATCTCCACCCGAGGTCCAGTTCTGACTCTCTCCATAATTATATTGAAACTAATGGTATTGTGATCACTGGTCCCGAAGTGCTCACCAACGCATACCTCCGTCACCTGACCTGCCTCATTTCCTAACAGGAGGTCCAGCACTGTCCCTTCTCTGGTCGATACCTCTATGTACTGCTGCAAAAAAACTATCCTGCACACATTTTACAAACTCCAAACCATCCAGCCCATTTACAGAATGTGTTTCCCAGTCTATTTTTGGAAAATTGAAATGTCCCACAATCACTACCTTGTGCTTACCACTAATATCTGCTATCTCCTTACATATTTGCTCTTCCAATTCTCGCTCCCCAATTTGGCAGTCTAATAATACACCCCTAAAAGTGTTGCTACACCGTTCCCACTTCTCAGTTCCACCCAAAATAGCCTCCCTAGACGAGCCCTTCTAATCTATCCTGCCAAAGCGCTGCTGTAATATCTTCTCTGACAAGCAATGCAACACCTCCCCCTCTGCGTCCCTCCAATTCTATCACACCTGAAGCAATGAAATCCTGGAATATTTAGTTTCCAATCACAGCCCTCCTGCAACCATGTTTCACTGAGTGCCACAACATCATATTTCTAGGTGTCAATCCAGGCTCTAAGTTCATCCACCTTACTTACATTGCACCTAGCATTAAAATATACACATTTTAGAAACCCACCATCCCTTATTCTCTGTCTATTATCTTTTTCATCTTTTCTCGCCTACAATTTTGGGTCCGAGTGCTTCCCTTCTCTGCCCTCTTGCCCCACACCCTGACCCTTAACCCCCTCTACCCCGTGTCCTTCCCCCCCAGGCCTTTCTAGTTTAAAGTCTCCCCAGTAGCCTTTGCAAATCTCCCTGCCAGGATATTGGTCCCCCTCGGGTTCAAGTGCAACCCGTCCTTTGTGTACAGATCATGCCTTCCCAAAAGATGTCCCAGTGATCAAGACACTTGAATCCCTGCCCACTGCACCAGTCCCTCAGCACGCATTTATCCTCCACCTCATTTCATTCCTACTCTCACTGTCACGCGACACAGGCAGTCATCCTGAAATCGTTACCCTTTTGGTCCTTCTCCTTAACTTTCCCCCAACTCCCTAAATTCTCCCTTCAGGACCTCGTAAACTTATACTGCTTATGTCATTGGTACCTATGTGTACCACAACATCAGGCTCCTCGCCCTCCCTTATCAGAATATTTTGGACACGTTTCTGACACATGCGAGACCCTGGCACCAGGGAGGCAAACTACCATCCGGGTCCCCCGACTGCGTCCACAGAATCGCCTATCCGACCCCCTAACTATAGAGTCCCCTATTACAATTGCCTTCCTCTTTTTGCTACCCTTCTGATCATCAGGGCCCGTCTCTGTGCCGGAGGCCCGGCCGCTGTTGCTGCCCCCAGCTAATGACTCCAGAATTAACGGGGAAAGGAAGCTCACAAAGCGATAGGACAGTATGGCCAAGTGTAATAGGGATCGATGTGAAAGGTGAGATGCGTAAAGAATTAAAAGTATTGTATATGAATGCGCAAAGTATGAGGGGAAACTGGCCAGGAATATAAAGAAGGACAGTAAAAGCTTCTTAAGATATGTTAAGGGAAAAAAAGTAGCAAAGTCAAATGTGGGTCCCTTGAAGGCAGACACGGGTGAAATAATTATGGGCAACAAGGAAATGTCAGAAGAGTTGAATAGGTACTTCGGATCTGTCTTCACTAAGGAAGACACAAACAATCTCCCAGATGTACTGGAGGACAGAGGATCTAAGGGGGTAGAGGAACTGAAAGACATTTTCATTAGGCGAGAAATAGTATTGGGTAGGCTAATGGGACTGAAGGATGATAAATCCCATGGGCCTGATGGTCAGCATCCCAGGGTCCTCAGGGAGGTGGCTCTAGAAATAGTGGACGCCCTATTTGGTGATTATTTTCCAATGTTCAATAGATTCAGGATCAGTTCCTGTAGATTGGAGGATAGGTAATGTCATCCCACTTTTCAAGAAAGGCGCGAGAGAAAACGGGAATTACAGACCAGTTAGCCTGACTTCGGTGGTGGGAAAGATGCTGGAGTCAATTATTAAAGAGGTAACAACGCAGCATTTGGATAGCAGTAAAAGGATTGGTCCAGGTCAACATGGATTTATGAAAGGGAAGTCATGCTTGACTAATCTTCTGCAATTTTTTGAGGATGTGACAAGTAAAATGGGTGAAGGGTGCCAGTGGATGTAGTGTATAATGACTTTCAGAAAGCCTTTGAGAAGGTCCCACACGGGAGAC
This sequence comes from Okamejei kenojei, assembly GCA_035221665.1. NCBI lineage: Eukaryota > Metazoa > Chordata > Chondrichthyes > Rajiformes > Rajidae > Okamejei > Okamejei kenojei. The sequence continues at coordinate 44,991 of JAVHYY010000410.1, read as the reverse complement.
TGGTGACTAAAATTAGAGCACATGGTATTGTGTTGACATGGATAGAAAATTGGTTGGCAGACCGGAAGCAAAGAGTAGGAGTGAACGGGTCCTTTTCAGATGGCAGGCAGGGGCGAGTGGTGTGCCGCAAGGCTCAGTGTTGGGGCGCAACAGTTTACCATATATATTAATGATTTGGAAGAGGGAATTAGGAGCAACACTAGCAAGTTTGCGGATGACACAAAGCTGGGTGGCAGTGTGAACTGTGAAGAGGATGTTAGAGGTTGCAGGGGGACCTGGACAGGTTGAGTGAGTGGGCAGATGCAGTAATAATATAGATAAATGTGAGGTTATCCACTTTGGTGGCAAAAACAAGGGGGCAGATTTTATCTCAATGGGGTTAGGAGGTACAGTGAGACCTGGGTGTCCTTGTACACTAGTCACTGAAAGTTGGCGTGCAGGTACAGCAGGCAGTGAAGAAAGCAAATGAATGTTTGCCTTCATAAACAAGAGGATTTCAGTACAGGAGTAAAGAGGTTCTTCTGCAGTTGTATAGGGCTCTGGTGAGACCACATCTGGAGTATTGTGCACAGTTTTGGTCTCCTAATTTGAGGAAGGACATCCTTGGGATTGGGGCAGTGCAAGCGTAGGTTCACGAGATTGATCCCTGGGATGGCGGGACTGTCATAATGAGGGAAATATTGAAAAGGCTAGGCTTGTATTCACTGGTTTAGAAGGATGAGGGGGATCTTATAGAAACATATAAAAATTTATAAAGGACTGGACAATCTAGATGCAGGAAAAATGTTACCCAATGTTGGGTGAGTCCATTACCATCGGTCACAGCCTTAGAATAAAGGGGAGGTCATTCAAGATTGAGGTGAGAAAAAACTTTTTTACCCAAAGAGTTGTGAATTTATGGATTCCCTGCCGCTGAGGGCAGTGGAGGCCAAGTCACTGGATGGATTTAAGAGAGATTTGGATAGAGCTCTGGGGCTAGTGGAGTCAAGGGAAAAGACCGGCACGTGTCTTGTGGTGGTACTGATGGAGGGACACACTGTGGTGGTACAGATGGAGGGACACACTGTGGTGATACTGATGGAGGGACACACTGTGGTGGTACTGATGGAGGGACACACTGTGGTGGTACAGATGGAGGGACACACTGTGGTGGTACAGATGGAGGGACACACTGTGGTGGTACCGATGGTGTGACACACTGTGGTGGTACTAATGGAGGGACACACTGTGGTGGTACTGTTGGAGTAATACACTGTGGTGGTATTGATGGAGTGACACACTGTGGTCGTACTGATGGAGGGACACACTGGAGCAGTACTTATGGAGTGAAATAGGATATAGTTTGGATTACGGAGACATGGCTCCAGGGTGACCAAGGTTGGGAGATGAACATCCAGGGATATTCAATATTCCGGAGGGATAGACAAAAAGGAAAGGAGGTGGAATGGCGTTGCTGGTTAGAGAGGAGATTAACGCAATAGAAAGGAAAGACATTAGCTTCAAGGATGTGGAATCGATATGGGTAGAGCTGCAGAACACTAAGGGGCAGAAAACGCTAGTGGGAGGTGTACAGGCCACCTAACAGTAGTAGCGGAGTTGGGGAATGGTATCAAACAGGAAATTAGAAATTCGTGCAACAAAGGTAAAACAGTTAAATGAGTGACTTCAATCTACATATAGATTGGGTGAATCAAATGGCAGGGGTGCTGAGGAAGAGGATTTTTTGGAATGTATGCGGGTTAGTTATCTAAACCAACATGTAGAGGAACCAACGAGAGAGCAGGCTACTCTAAACTGGGTACTGAGAAATGAGGAAGGGTTAGTTAGAACTCTTGTTGTGCGTGGCCCCTTGGGCAAGGAGTGACCATAATATGGTTGAGTTCTTCAGTAGGATGGAAAGTGACATTGTTAATGCAGAAACAATGTTTCTGAACTTAAAGAAAGGTAACTTTGAGGGTACGAGACGTGAATTGGCCAGGATAGACTGGCAAATTATTCTTAAAGGGTTGATGGTGGATATGCAATGGCATTGACAGACTGCATGGATGAACTATAACAATTGTTCATTCCCAATTTGGCAAAATAATTAATCAGGGAAGGTAGTGCATCCGTGGAATAACAAGGGAAAATCAGGGATTGTATAAACCAAACGATGAAGCGTAGAAATTAGCCAGAAAAAGCAGCCTACCAGAGGACTGGGAGAAATTCAGACCAGCAGAGGAGGACAAAGGGATTAATTAGGAAAGAGAAAATTGATTATGAAAGGAAACTTGCAGGGAACATAAAAACTGACTGCAAACGTTTTTATAGATATGTGAAGAGAAAGAGATTAGTTAAAACAAATGTAGGTCCCTTGCAGTCAGAAACGGGTGAATTGATCATGGGGAACAAGGACATGGCAGACCAATTGAATAACTACTTTGGTTCTGTCTTCACTAAGGAAGACATAAATAATCTGCCGGAAATAGCAGGGGACCGGGGCTCAAATAAGGTGGAGGAACTGAGTGAAATTCAGGTTAGCCGGGAAGTGGTGTTTGGTAAATTGAATGGACTAAAGCCCGATACATCTCCAGGGCCAGATAGTCTGCATCCCAGAGTACTCAAGGAAGCAGGCATAGAAATAGTGGAGGCATTAGTGATAATTTTTCAATACTTAGATTCTGGAGTCGTTCTTGAGGATTGGAGGATAGCTAATGTGACCCCACTTTTTAAAAAAAGGAGTGAGAGAGAAAACGGGGAATTACAGACCAGTTAGTCTAATCATCGGTAGTGGGGAAACTGCTAGAGTCATTTATTAAAGATGGGATAGCAGTACATTTGGAAAGTGGTGAAATCATTGGACAAAGTCAGCATGGATTTACGAAAGGTAAATCATGTCTGACGAATCTTATAGAATTTTTTGAGGATGTAACTAGTAGAGTGGATAAGGGAGAACCAGTGGATGTGTTATAGCTAGACTTTCAGAAGGCTTTCGACAAGGTCCCACATAAGAGATTAGTATATAACATTTTAAAGCACACGGCATTGGGGCTTCAGTATTGATGTGGATAGAGAACTGGCTGGCAGACAGGAAGCAAAGGGTAGGAGTAAACGGATCATATAACCATATAACCATATAACAATTATATGTTTGGAGCAAATGGGTCCTTTTCAGAATGGCAGGCAGTGACTAGTGGGGTACCGTAAGGCTCAGTGCTGGGACCCCAGCTATTTACAATATATATTAATGATTTTGGACTAGGAATTGAATGCAACATCTCCAAGTTTGGGGATGACCACGAAGCAGGGGGCAGTGTTAGGTGTGAGGAGGATGCTAGGAGGCTGCAAGGTGACTTGGATAGGCTGGGTGAGTGGGCAAATGCATGGCAGATGCAGTATAATGTGGATAAATGTGTGGTTATCCACTTTGGGTGCAAAAACAGGAGGGAAGACTATTATCTTAATGGTGGCAAATTAGGAAAAAGGGAGCTGCAACGAGACCTGGGTGTCATGGTACACCAGTCATTGAAAGTTGGCATGCAGGTGCAGCAGGCATGAAGAAAGCAAATGTATGTTAGCATTCATAGCGAAAGGATTTGAGTGTAGGAGCCGGGAGGTCTACTGCAGTTGTATAGAGTTTTGGTGAACCACACCTGGAGTATTGCGTAAGGTTTTGGTCTCCAAATCTGAGAAAATACATTCTTGTCATAGAGGGGGTACAGAGAAGGTTTCACCAGATTGATTCCTGGGATGTCAGGAATGGAAAGAACTGGACAGACTTGGCTTGTACTCGCTAGAATTTAGAAGAATTAGAGGGGGGATTTTATAGAAAACGTACAAAATTCTTAAGGGATTGGATAGGCTAGGTGCAGGAAGATTGTTCTCGATGTTGGCGGAGTCCAGAACAAGGGGTCACAGTCTACGGATAAGGGAGAATTCCTTTAGGACCGAGATGAGGAAAACATTTTTCACACAGAGAGTGGAGAGTCTCTGGAATTATCTGCCACAGAAGGTAGTTGAGGCCAGTTCATTGGCTATATTTAAGAGGGAGTTAGATGTGGCCCTTGTGGCTAAAGGGATCAGGGGGTATGGAGAGAAGGCAGGTACAGGATACTGAGTTGGATGATCAGCCATGATCATATTGAATGGAGGTGCAGACTCGAAGGGCCGAATGGCCTACTCCTGCACCTATTTTCTATGTTTCTATGTTTCTATTATTCCTAGAAATACCTGCCATATTGTTCCACTGTCATCCCTGCTAGGGATCTTTCCAGTCATCATTGGCCAGCTCCTCCCACATGGCCCCACAGTCCCCTTTATTCAACTGTTATACTGACACTGTGGCGTCAGCCTAAACACGGGCCACTATATGCTCGAAACCCCATCGTCAGGAGTTACGAGGGCGGGCACGTGACGTCATGGGCTAGAGGGAGGTCCTGGTACTTAGGGTCCCTCACCTCGAGACCTTAGAAGCTGTCGACAGGTAGCTGAGCCCGAGAGTACACCCTCGCTCAGCTACAGCAACATTGTAATATGGTTCGCGCACCCACCTAACGGGTCACTACTGAATAAACAACCGTTTGAACCGACCTGACGTCTCACCATTATTCACCACGTATGGTGCCGCTACATTGGTGCCCCCCGACTGTCCGAATTGAAATTTGGACTCACCTGAAGCACGCAGCCTTGGGAGACCTGATGTCTGCAGCCGGCTGCCCAGCCCTGAAGAAACTACTCTGCCCTGCAGTGAGGTATCCGCCTTTCCCACCAGCTGCTGCTCACCAGAGCTGAGAAGGTGCAGCCGCTCTCCCGCTCCCGGCAACGGGGCAGGCCTCGCTTCCAACCCCTACACCGCTCCAGGCCTTGTGTGACGGCCGCCGAGCTCTTCCGCATGACCTGCCCGGAGCCGACCACCGGAGCGGAGACATTGTACCAGCCACCGCTGCCCCACCAGCTGCTGCAGGAGCTGCGAGCATAGCAGCCTCCTGCCCAGAGCAACGTCGATGAATGCCCGACAGCTCTGGGAGCAGAGCGAGAGTACCTGCCGCTCTCCCGCTCCCGACAACGCACTAGGCTCTGGGCCTTGCACCGCACCTCACCGCGGCCACTGCCCGAGGCCCTGCACCGCACCGGGCTTCACCACGGACACGGTTTCATCCCTGGCACCGCACCAGGCCTCACCGCACCTCCAGCACGGCTCCAAGCCCTGCACTACAACAGTCGTCACCGCGGCCACGGCTCCAGCCCTGCACCGGCCTCACCTCAACCACACTGCAAACCGGGCCTCACCGCCCCAGACCCGGCACTGCAACAGGCCTCATCGCGGTCACGGCTCCACGCCCTGCCCTGCACCGTTCCTGGCCCCGCCGGCAGGTGCCTAGGGCCTAGCCACCCGATAGGGCGGGCTTACCTGGGGCGCCTGCCGCATTATGCCTTTCTTTTCCTCACCATGTCTTTTTTTTACTGTTCATTTTGCGTTCACTGCATTTCCACACCCGGTTCAGAAATAGGTGTTTTATTTTATTTAGGTTTTTCCCCCATCGTTGCTGGGGGCCGTATTTTACAGGACACTCTCCCGTAGCTGGTCGAGGAGATGCGACCGTGTCTCTTCCGTCCGGCGGCTACTGCATCGGTCTCCTCGCACCCCTCGGTACCTCGCGATCGCCCACGCAGAGCGTCACTGCACCCGTGGAGCACTCCTTCCCGACCCACGCCCGGGGTGTCCCAGACCCACATGCAGGAGCCGCCCTCGACCATGCCATTCCTTCCTCCGGTTCTGGGGGGGGGTCCTGTGGCGTCAGCCTAAACACGAAAAACTTATGCTCGAACCCTCGTAAGGAGATACGAAGGTGGGCACGTGATGTCATGGGCTAGAGGGAGGTCCTGGTACTTAGGGTCTCTCACCTCGAGACCTTAGAAGCAGTCAACAGGTAGCTGAGCCTGAGAATACAACCTCGCTCAGCTACAGCAACATTGTAATATGGTTAGCGCACCCACCTAACATGTCACTACTGAATAAACAACCGTTTGAACCGACCTGACGTCTCACCTTTATTCACCAGGTATGGTGCCGCTACAACACCTCCGATCTACCCTTCTTCCTTAATTGTAGATTAAACCTGACCATACTATGGTCACTACCTCCTTATGGTTCCTTAACCCCAAGTTCCTTTATCAAATCCGGTTCATTACATAACACTGAATCCAGAATTGCCTTCTCCCTGGTAGGCTCCAATACAAGCTGCTCTAAGGACCATCATGAATGCAGAGACACACTTTATGCAACACTTGTCCCTTCACCTCCCCCCTCCACTCCTTTCAGGGACCCAACCAGTCGTTCCAGGTCCGACAGAGGTTCACCTGCACCTCCTCCAACCTCATCTACTGCATCCGCTGCTCCAGATGCCAGATGATCTATATCGGTGAGACCAAGCGGAGGCTTGGCGATCATTTCGCCGAACACCTCCGCTCGGTCCGCTCGGAACCCGGCCTCCCGGTGGCTCAGCATTTCAACTCCCCCTCCCATTCTGCATCCGACCTCTCGGTCCTGGGCCTCCTCCAGGGCCAGAGTGAGCAACACCGCAAGTTGGAGGAACAGCACCTCATATTCCGCTTGGGGAGTCTGCATCCTCTGGGCTTGAACATTGAATTTTCTCAATTCTGTTAACCCTTGCTGTCTCCTTCCCTTCCCACCTCTCCCTCAGCCCTCGGGCCCTGGCATTCCCTCTCTATCTCCCTCCCCCACCCTAGTCACACTAGCTTCTCATTTTCACACCACAAACAGCTTACAATGGCTTGTTCCCTTTATCATCGATACTTTTTTGCATATCTTTCATTCATTGTTCTTTATCTCTCCACATCACCGTCTATATCTCTCGTTTCCCTGATCCCTGACCAGTCTGAAGAAGGGTCTCGACCCGAAACGTCGCCTATCTCCTTCGCTCCTTAGATGCTGCTGCACCCGCTGAGTTTCTCCAGCTTTTTGTGTAACCCCCCCCCCCCCACACACTTTAGAGTAGTCATGATGGGGGGACATTCTTCGCCGTGGTACTGATGGAGTGACGCAGTGGGGCAGTACTGATGTTGTGATAACCTGTGAGGCAGTTCTGATAGAGTGACACACTGTGGGGCATTACAGATGGAGAGACATTGTGGAGTAGTACTGATAGTGACACACTGTGGAGTAGTACTGATGGAGTGACATAATCTGGGGTAGTACAGATAGTGGCAGATTTTCATATCGTTTCAAGGATTATTTCCTTTAGTCACTATTATTGAAGACAGGGGTTCAGGAAATAATCGAAATGCAGTCACGAGCTCTCCAGGAGACATTCAATGCCGCCGAAAGATTCCAAATACTTTCTGATTAATAGTTTTGTTATTGTAGTAGTAAAAACAGTAAGCTATGCATCCAAACGTCTTCTTGCATAAGAAAACGGGAATAGTATCGAGTGGAATTGAGAGAAAAAACTGGATCGGAAAGCGTTATCTGGATATTAATAATTAGTCTCATCATATAACTAACATAAATAAATAACACAAATATTAAAATCACAACGCGGTATTATTATTAGTATTATTTTTACCAATTAAGATTGTTCACTACAGCTAATCACTACTACTAATAATTAACAACTAATGTTTATTTAATGAATAGAGTTAAATATAGCGATGGAATTCATTTGGAGATCTTTCCTTATAACAACAATTTTTACCTTGAATTTTAGTTTTTCCTTTTGTTTCATGGTATTTTTGTATCCCTTTTTTTCTTATATAGCCTTTACATTTTTTATGTTTAATATTACTTAGATTTTTAAATTAATTCTAGATATAGACACTTTTATATGATGAATCCTACCCCTTTTCCTTTTTTCTTTTACCCTTTATTTCCCTTAATGTTATACCCCCGGTAAAATATTATTATGGAATAATAATTCCTTAAACCTAGGAGCTGGTCAAGTTAATAACATCAACGACGGAAGTCGGTAGATGGATAGCCATGCTAACATGGCTACACTAACTGCAACTACTCTAGATGTAGTTTTTTCTATCTTTAAGCACACCACTAACCTCTTAAACTATCCTTTACTCTTCTTTTATACAACCTATTGTGTTTTTCAGTTTGAATGGAGTTTACACATTGGACCAACGGAGATATATTCGTGAGGGACATAAACGAGATTTAAAATTCATCTATTCGATTTTCGGGTGTAAGGTTGGGTCTGTCGCGCTGATCCTTAGACTCTATTGTAGATCTCTACAAACTTAAAATGCAAGACTTAAAAAGGAATACGGGAATGAGGGATTAACGTTTTGTAGTTGAATGCTAAAGGTATTAATGAACGATAAAGAGAGAAAAGTATTGGCACATTTAAAGACAATTAAAGCTGATGTCATTTATATTCAAGAAACTCACTTAAAAAAAGACGCTGAAATATAGGTTGAAAGCTAAATGGATAGATAAAATATATCACTCTTCTTTTACGCATAAATCAAGAGGTGTAGCAATATTATTTCGTAAAGGTACTTTATTTAAGCATACATCAACTATAACTGATAAAGATGGCAGATACATTATTGTGATAGGAGAATTAAACACAGAAAAAATGATTTTTGTTAATATATATGGACCAAATTTTGATAGCCCATTGTTTTTTAAGAAAGTACTTAACAATATTCCGGAATTAACACAATATAATTTGATAATTGGAGGAGATTTTAATTGCACACTAGACCCCTACTTAGATAGATCTACAAAGCAAAGAAAAACTAAAATCACATTCCAGTGACTTACTAAAACGCATATAATGCAAACGTACTAACATTAAAGATGTTTAGGAGAACAGAAAACCCTACGGGACGAGAATACTCTTTTTTACTCGCCAGTACTTAAAACTTAATCAAGAATAGATTATTTTTTGGTGGATGCAAAACTTATTTCACTTACTTATGAATCCAGATATCATAATATTATAATTTCAGATCATGCGCCATTAACATTTAAAATTAAAATCAATGGCAAAACAGAAAATTCAGGACAGTGGAAATTTAACCCACAAATTTAAAAAAATAAAACTACTCAGGAATATATCACAACTCAAATTAAGATTTTTTTTTAAATAAATGACAACCAGAAATATCTTGCTCCTTATTATGGGAAACATTTAAAGCATAATCTCCGGGGAATCATGATCTCTTCACAAGCATTCCATAATAAAAAGATTCGGAAGGAACAACAAGATTTGGAAAGGGAGATTAAGCAATTAGATATACAGAATGCAACAAAACCAGATATAATATTACACAATAAAATTGCAGCATTGAAATATAAATTAAATAAAATATATACAGATCAAGTTGTAAAATTTTATCAACATACTAAACAATTACAGTTTGAATTTGGAGACAAACCCCAAAAATTATTGGCTCGACAATTAAGGAAAATTGAAGCTGAAAAAATTATCCATAGGATTAAATCACATAACGGTGATTTATTAATACAACCCAAAGATATTAATGAAAGATTTATGCAATATTTAATAAAAACTTATACACTGCTAAAGCAACAGTAAATAAAACAGAAATAGATGCATTTAAAAAAAAATGTAACCTGAAAGGATTGGATTTACAAAATAGAGAATTACTAAATGCTGATATCTCAATAAAAGAAATGCAAGAATCTATTAGATCATTAAAAAATGGTAAAACACCGGGACCAGATGGTATAGGTTCGGAATTTTATAAAATATTTCATGATCATATGGTTTCCGCGTCTGAAATCATTATATGAACAGATATACACACAACAGAAATTACCAGACACGTTGAATGAATCTATTAAAACACTTATACCCAAAATAAATAAAGACTTGGATGAACCAGGATCATATAGAGCAATAGCTCTATTAAATACTGATCAAAAGATATTAACTAAAATAATAGCACAAAGATTAAGTTCAGTCGTTTAACGAATTAATCTATCCCGATCAAACAGGATTTATACCAAAAAGATATTCCTCATACAATTTAAGACGGTTATTTAATATTATATATTCGAAAATAAGTGATAAAAAAGATTTAGTAGTCATTTCGCTTGACGCAGAAAAAGCTTTTGATCAAGTGGCATGGCCTTACCTATTTTCGGTTATGGAAGCTTTCAAATTGGAGAGAAGTTTACTACTTGGATTAAATTGTTATATACAAATCCAATAGCTAGAATAACAACAAACACCGAATGTTATCAACTAACTTCAGTTTATCTCGAGGTTGTAGACAAGGTTGTCCTTATTTATCACCTTTATTGTTTGCGCTCGCAATAGAACCTCTCGCCCAGAGGGTGAGATTACACCCGGAAATACATGGATATGATACTAGAGATACTAAAAAATAAAATCTCCTTATATGCGGATGATGTATTACTTTACATCACTGAACCAGAAAACAAGTATACGAAATTTGTTAAAACTAAATAACGGAATTCGGATCTCTCTCAGGATACAGTATCAATTGAATAAAAGTGAACTCATGCCAAAAACGATGAATAATTTACATATATTACAACAATTCCCTTTTAAGATAACAAACGAAAATATTAAATATCTTGGGATTTTCGTTACAAAAAGATTTGACTCTTTATTTAAATTTAATTTCCCTCCATTATTGAATAAATTAAATAAGAATATTTTATACTGGAAAAGCTTACCTATTTCAATGTTTGGTAAAATTAATGCAATAAAAATGATTTTTCTCCCACAATTATTATATCTATTTCAATTAATTCCGATATATCTCCCTAAATTTTTTTTTCAAAAAGTAGATTCTCTAATTACTAACTTTATCTGGGATTACAAGAGCCATAGAATAAATAAAAAACATTTATGTAAACCTAAAATAAATGGAGGATTAGCATTACTAAATCTTATGTTTTATTACTTGGCAGTCAATATTAAAAATATGAATGTTTGGCTAGAAGAAATAGATAATAAACCAAATTGGTTAAATATGGAAAAAGAAGATTGTTCTCCATTTGAAATTAGCTCTATAATATTTGCTAACACTAACGTAGCTAAGAAAATTTATAGTGAAAATCCGATAATAGAAAACGGAATCCGCATTTGGAAACAAATAAAGAAAACATTAAAACTAAAATTTATACCATTAGGTCTTACCATCGCCAATAATCTTACGTTCAAACCTTCAATGATGGATAAGGCTTTTTTACAATGGAAAAATAAAGGAATTTCTAAGATGGGTGATCTTTATAAGGAAAACTCTTTTCTCTCATTTCAAGAGTTACAACAAACTTATGGACTACACAATAAAGAATATTTTAGATATTTACAAATCAGAAATTATGTTTCTGCAAATACACAAGAACTTAGAAATAGAAAGACAGAAATTTTAGATGAATGCTTGAATAAACATACAAATACGGAAAAAATGATATCATATATATACAATATTTTATTGGAAAGTGATGTCCCATCAACAGAAAATACATAGACAGTCTTGGGAAAATGAATTAGGCCAAATTATAAGACCAGAAATATGGGATGAAAGTTTACAACATATACATCATTGTTCGTTAAATGCTAAACATTCCCTTATACAGTTTAAAATACTACATAGATTGCATTATTCCAAATCTAAATTACATAATATTTTCCCAAAAATATCCTCTATATGTGATAAATGTCAAATCTCAAAAGTAAATTTGTCACACTCATTCACTAACTGTATAAAAATTGTAAAATACTGGAATGAAATATTTAAGATAATTTCGAATGTTGTCAATATAACTTTGACTCCTGATCCAAAGTTAATAATACTTGGAATACTTGAAACTGACCAACTAATAACAATGAACCAAATAACTTTTTATCGCCTATGGTTTAATAATTGGGAAAAAATTAATATTAAAATTTTGGAAAGGCCCTACATCCCCAACAATCAAAACGTGGAACATAGAAATGTCGGAGACACTTCATCTGGAGAGATTGAGGCTTGTCCTAATGGACAGGTTAGAATCTCTTCAGAGGGATTTGGTCTCCATATATTAAATATTTACAGGGTCATAATGGTTCGGCACTAGGACTTGACTGAGACCTGAATATTTGAATAGATGAAGAAATATATATAATAAATCATGAATATATCTCCAAGGACGGATTAATGATTAATATTCAATTCTCCATCAAACTTTTCACACTCTTTCTTTCTATCTTTTCATACTTTTTTATAAAAAATTAGAAAAAAGTATAGAAACACATAATCTTAAATTTTTAATATCAGTACGAATATAAATATCACTAACTTTATGAAAGTATTATTAGTATCATGTATTTTCAATTATATAAAATATATAATTTTACATTTAAAATCAATGATAATACAAATATTATTAACAGTATGAAATATAATGAATATCATAAAAGTTTTACTAGTAATACGTATTTTAATTACATAAAATTTGGTCCTACATTTCAAAATCAGAGACAATACAAATATTATCAACAGTATGAGTATATTACTAATATTATGACTGTATTACTAGTACCATGTATTCTCAATTATATAAAATATATAATCTTAAAATGTATAATCAATAATAATACAAATAATATTAACAGTACGAATATATCATTAATATCATGTATTTTCATCATTGTAAAATAATGTACTTTGTTATTATTTGTTTCTATAATAAAAATATTTTTAAAAAAAAAAAAACGGGAATAGTGCCGGAGGATTGGCGTACTGCGCATGTTGTTCCATTGTTTAAAAAATGGTTCAAAGAATAAACCTAGCAATTATAGACCTATTAGTTTGACGTCAGTGGTGGGCAAATTAATGGAAAGGATACTAGAGATAATATATATAAGCATCTGGATAAACAGGGTCTGATCAGGAAACAGTCAACATGGATTTGTGCCTGGAAGGTCATGTTTGACAAATCTTCTTGAATTTTTTGAAGCGGTAACTAGGGAAATTGATGAGGGTAAAGCAGTGGATGTTGTCTATATGGATTTTCAGTAAGGCCTTTGACAAGGTTCCCCATGGAAGGTTGGTTAAGAAGGTTCAATCTTTGGGTGTTAATGGCGGAGTAGCAAGATGGATCAACAGTGGCTGAATGGGAGATGTCAGAGAGTAATGGTGGATGGCTGTTTGTCAGGTTGGAAGCCGGTGACCAGTGGGGTGCCTCAGGGATCTGTGTTGGGTCCACTGTTTGTTTGTCATGTACATCAATGATCTGGATGATGGGGTGGAAAATTGGGTAAGTAAGTATGCAGAGATACTAAGATACGTGGTGTTGTGGATAATGAAGTAGATTTCAAAAGTCTACTGAGAGATTTGGACCATTTGGAAAAGTGGGCTGAAAGATGGCAAGATGGAGTTTAATACTGTTAAGTGTGAAGTGCTACATCTTGGCAGGACAAATCAAAATAGGACGTACATGGTAAATGGTAGGGAATTGAGGAATGCTGTGGAACAGAGGGATCTGGGAATAACTGTGCATAGTTCCCTGAAGGTGGAAATCGCATGTAGATAGGGTGGTAAAGAAAGCCTTTGGTGTGGCAGGCCTTTATAAATCAGAGCATTGAAATATAGGAGTAGGGAAGTAATGTTAAAATTGTACAAGGCATTGGTAAGACCAATTCTGGAATATGGTGTACAATTTTGGTCGCCAGAGAGAGTACAGAGGAGATTTACTAGAATGTTGCCAGGGTTCCAGCAACTATGTTACAGAGAAAGGTTGAACAAGTTAGGTATTTATTCTTTGGAGCGCAGAAGGTTAAGGGGGACTTGATTGAGGTCTTTAAAATGATGAAAGGGATAGACAGAGTTGACGTGGATACATTTTTCCCATTGAGGGTAGGGAAGATTCAAACAAGAGGGCATGACATGAGAATTAAGGACAGAAGTTAGGGGTAACGTGAGGGGGAACCTCTTTACTCAGAGGGTGGTGGCTGTGTGGAATGAGCTTCCAGCAGAAGTGGTGAGGCAGATCGATTTTAACATTTAAAAGTAAAGTGGATAGGTATATGGACGTGAAGGGAATGGAGGGTATGGTCTGAGTGCAGGTAGATGGGACTAGGGGAAAACAAATGGTCGGCACGGACTAGGAAGGGCTGAGAGGGGGCCTTGTTTCCGTGCTGTTAATTGTTATATGGTTATATGGTTATATGGTTATAAGTTTGTTTTGAATCTTACTTGTGGTGGAAACTCGTGCATGATCGAAAATTGTGACCTCTATCCGTGCTTCTTCAAACGGTTAAACGAAAACGTCTTCCGAGTCTGCGCGGGAACTGCAGCCACAATCACTCCTCAGACTACGTATAAATCCCACCCACATAATTACAGGCAGATACAATTTAATGGTAACGGGTTAAAGTTAAAACATACTGAGTTATGCTAAATGACTACTACATTAATGATGTGCTAATATATTGTGGGGTAGCACCGATGGAGTGACACACCATGGGTTTGTTCCGATGGAGTGATACACTGTGGGGTAGTACTGATGGAGAGACACAGTGGGGTGTAGTACTGATGGAGTGAATATGCTGTGGGGTAGTACTGATTGAGAGACACAGTGTGGGGTAGTAATGATGGAGTGACACAGTGTGGGGTAGTAATGATGGAGTGACACAGTGTGGGGTAATACTGATGGGAGTGATGAACTGTGGGGTAGTACTGATGGATTGATACACTGTGGGGTAGTACTGATGGAGTGACACAGTGTGGGGTAGTACTGATGGAGTGATACGCTGTGGGGTAGTACTGATGGAGTGACACACTGTGGGGTAGTACTGATGGAGTGATACACTGTGGGGTAGTACTGATGGAGTGACACAGTGTGGGGTAGTACTGATGGAGTGATACGCTGTGGGGTAGTACTGATGGAGTGACACTGTGGGGTACTGCTGATGGAGTAGTGAACTGTGGGGTAGCACTGATGGAGTGATACACTGTGGGATACTGCTGATGGAGTGACACAGTGTGGGGTAGTACTGATGGAGTGACACAGTGTGGGGTAGTACTGATGGAGTGACACAGTGTGGGGTAGTACTGATGGAGTGATACGCTGTGGGGTAGTACTGATGGAGTGACACACTGTGGGGTAGTACTGATGGAGTGATGAACTGTGGGGTAGTACTGATGGAGTGACACACTGTGGGGTACTGCTGATGGAGTGACACACTGTGGGGTAGTACTGATGGAGTGATACACTGTGGGGTAGTACTGATGGAGTGATGAACTGTGGGGTAGTACTGATGGAGTGACACACTGTGGGGTAGTACTGATGGAGTGACACAGTGTGGGGTAGTACTGATGGAGTGACACAGTGTGGGGTAGTACTGATGGAGTGATGAACTGTGGGGTAGTACTGATGGAGTGACACACTGTGGGGTAGTACTGATGGAGTGACACAGTGTGGGGTAGTACTGATGGAGTGACACACTGTGGGGTAGTACTGATGGAGTGATGAACTGTGGGGTAGTACTGATGGAGTGACACACTATGGGGTACTGCTGATGGAGTGACACACTGTGGGGTAGTACTGATGGAGTGACACACTGTGGGGTAGTACTGATGGAGTGACACACTGTGGGGTAGTACTGATGGAGTGATGCACTGTGGGGTACTGCTGATGGAGTGACAGTGTGGGGTAGTACTGATGGAGTGATACACTGTGGGGTAGTACTGATGGAGTGACACACTGTGGGGTAGTACTGATGGAGTGATACACTGTGGGGTAGTACTGATGGAGTGACACACTGTGGAGTAGTACTGATGGAGTGATACACTGTGGGGTAGTACTGATGGAGTGACACACTGTGGGGTAGTACTGATGGAGTGACACACTGTGGGGTACTGCTGATGGAGTGACAGTGTGGGGTAGTACTGATGGAGTGACACACTGTGGGGTACTGCTGATGGAGTGACAGTGTGGGGACGTACTGATAGAGTGATACACTGTGGAGTAGTACTGATGGAGTGACCCACTGTGGGGTAGTACTGATGGAGTGACCGACTGTGGGGTCGACCTGATGGAGTGACGCACTCTGGGGTCCACGGGCGGAAACCGCTTTCAAAACATGGGGCAGAGGGAGGGGAAGAGGAAGGGAAGAAGGAGGGGGAGAGGGAGGGGCAAAGTGAGAGAGGGTGAGGGAGGGGAACGTATTTATTTGATACATATCTTCCAATTATTGTTTTCTTAGTACCATCCATATCACTTCCGACTCTCAGTATGAAGAAGGGTGTCGAGCCGAAACATCACCCATTGCTTTTACCCCGAGATGCTGCCTGACACGCTGAGCTACTCCAGCTTTATTTGCCTTACTTCGGTTAAACCAGCATTTACTATTACTTACTCCACAAAAAAAAAACATTTGCTCATCTGCTGTCTCTGCATCCAACCCCCAACTACCCATTTTTCTTCCCATACAAACCCTTACCTCAAACGATCTAATTCTTGCTTCAGTTCTCCGACCAACAGTGAGATTCCGAGCAGTGTCCCAGGAAGAGTGACGGGGCATTCCCGGTTTTGATTGAAGTCCCTCAACACACCAATGATCCATCAGCCGAGACAACCATTGTCCAATCTCCTTTAGAAATGGTGAATTTGAAATTAAAACCTTCAGGGAAAGCGCAGTTAGCTCCATCCTAGATAAAACGAGCGATAGAGGGGATCAACATTTTCGCCTTCTAGCCCGAGTCCCCGACGCCCAGACGTCGGCCACAGAAGGGAGAACAAAGAGACAGTCCTCTTTGAGTTCAGGAGGAACAGTGATACAACGGACACAAATTTACCCAGTGGGGCATCTCCACAAACGATCAGTGCCCACACACTGGGCAATGTAGTCGAGGACAAATTGACAACGCTCTGGACTGTGAATTAGCCTGCCACAGTTTCGTTAGCAATCGCTGGTAAACAAAACCGCAGCCTGATTTCCACTCAAAGGAAACCTGCACCGACACTCTCAGCACCATGCGCCGCTCCCCGTCTCTGCTGGCAACCGCCGCCTCAGCGAGAGAGTTGGGGGCGGTCGCGGAGTACACCTGGGCTCACAACAAAGCCAGTTATACAGCGAGCTGCAGAACTAAGGGAGCACAGAACAGCACAGCACTTAAACAGATGCTAGGAACAAAGAACTGCAGACGCTGGTTAATACACACAAGGACACAGGCCAGACCAACACCTACAACTCAGTCCGAGTGCCGCAGCCAGGACATCGGGCCGTTAAGGCCAAGATAAGTCTCTGTACCATAAATAACTTTGAGGTTTTAAATGCACAAGTTGGCGGCAGAAGTGTGGCGACTATTTCTGCAAGCCTCAGTGGCCTAGTATACTTACACTACAATCACAGAAACATAGAAAATTGGTGCAGAAGTGGGCCATTCAATATGATTGGCCCGCCATTCAACATGATCATGGCTGATCATCCAAAATCAGCACGCCGTTCCGGCTTGTTCCCCATATCCCTTGAACCTTCCCTTGAAAAATGTGCACATTTATACTGATCTATCCTTGTGCTTGTCCAGAGTTTGACTTTAAAGGATTGTATGCAACGCAAATAATTTCACCGTACCAAAGTGCATGACAAGAAAAAATACAATTGAGCCATTGAGTGTTTTGACTCATGGACTCTGCAACTAAGCTGGATGAATATGCCATCCATGTCACCGATTCCATCAGCAAGTATGGAGAGGACTGTGGACCACATAATGCGATGCGTTTATTCGCCAAATGGAAAACCATCGGGTGAACCGTGAGCCCCACTCCCAGGTGAAGCCTAAGTTTACTTTCGATTAGTTTAGAGGTACATCCCGGAAACAGGCCCTCCTTCGGCCGACAGAGTCCGCGCTGACCAGCGATCCCCGTACACTAACAATATCCGATGTACACTGGGGACCATTTACAATTATATCAAACCAATTAAGTTACAAACTTGTACGCCTTTGGAGTGTGGGAGGAAACCGGGGCGCACGGACAAAGCTCACGCAGGTCACAGGGAGAATGTACAAGTTCCGGACGGACATCATCCACAGGCAGGATCGATCCCCTGGTCCCTGGCGCTGTACGGCATCAACTCCACCGCTGCGCCAACTTGCCGAACCAAATCTGCAGCGTTAGTCAAACTATGCCGTGCGGCGCAGGTAAGCTATCAATGGCCGTCGCAGAGCCATTAAGGATGCCAGGATGGAATTCCGGACCAAGCTGGAGACACGAGGCAATGAGACGGATTCCCGCATTCACCGCCCGCTTAAAATATAATATGTGGAGACATGTCTCCCGCTCCTTCAGTCTCGGGTGTACCTGTACCAACGGTTACTGCGACAGACGTAAGATCGGCCATCCTGAGAGTGAATCTGTAGAGAGCAACTGGCTCGGATGCAGTCCCCTGCAGACCTCACGATACAATCAGGACTGTACGCCCAAATGCGGCTTTAACCACATCTATAAGTCTGTAGGTGACAACTCTGTGGTGCGCGGATCATGAACAAGGACGAGATGGAACACAAGAGGAAGACGGGGAGCTTAGAAACCTCGGACTAAAATGCCCACCCACCCCCCTCCACTCTGCTTCACCACTCAATATGATCGCGGCTTCACTGACTGTGACCCCAACCCCACACTCCCCCTGACTGACGCCGGGAACCATTCACTCCCTGCTTGCCTGGAATAGGATCTGACTATACCACGGGACAATAACATTCTCTGCCTTCCTTCAGCACCTCTGAGGCGGCACGACCCACAGACTCACCACACTCAGAGAACAGAAAACATTGCCGCCTCAGAATTGTCTTAAACCTAATAAAACGGCGAATAACACAGCACCTCTCCCTTCTCCCTTTCCCTCTCCCTCCATCCTTACTGATGACACTCTTCCCGAAACTGTTACTCTCTCTCCTACGGCTCTCTATTCCCCCTCTCTGGTCTGCTCTCTCTCCGTCCACTGATGGAGTGACTCACAGTGGGATATTATGGATGGAGTGAAAACACTGTGGTGGTACTGATGGAGGGACATAATCTGAGCTAGTACTTATTATTATTATTATTATTATTATTATTATTATTATTATTATTATTATTATTATTATTATTATTATTATTATTATTATTATTATTATTTATTATTATTTATTCTTTATTAGAAGAAACATAATAAAAAGCATTTTGTTTGTAGTAGTCTTACATTATTAATATTGTTTATATTACAATTGTATAATAATTATACTTTAATATATGGAAGGATGTAGAAGAGAAATGGAGGACATTTAAAGGGGAAATTGTAAGAGTACAGAATCTTTTATGTCCCTGTTAGGTTGAAAGGAAATAGTAAACATTGGAAAGAGCCATGGTTTTCAAGGGAAATTAGACACTTGTTTCGAAAAAAGAGAGATATCTACAATAATTATAGGAGGCATGGAGTAAATGAGGTGCTAGAGGAGTATAAATAATGTAAAAAGAATCTTAAGAAAGAAATTAGGAAGGCTAAAAGAAGATATGAGGTTGCTTTGGCAAGAAAGGTGAAAGTAAATCCCAAAGGGTTTCTACAGCTATATTAATAGCAAAAGGATAACGAGGGATACAATTGGACCATTAGAGAACCAGAATGGACAGCTATCTGCAGAGCCAAAAGAGATGGGGGAGATATTGAACAATTTCTTTTCTTCGGTATTCACCAAGGAGAAGGATATTGAACCCTGTGAGGTAAGGGAAAAAAGTAGAGTAGCTATGGAACTATGAGATTCAAAGAGGAGGAAGTACTGACAAACTTTTGAAAAATATAAAGGTGGATAAGTCTCCAGGTCCTGACAGGATATTCCCTAGGACATTGAGGGAAGTTAGTGTAGAAATAGCAGGAGCTATGACAGAAATATTTCAAATATCATTAGAAACGGGAATAGTGCTGGAGGATTGGCGTACTGCGCATGTTGTTCCATTGTTAAAAAGGGTTCAAAGAATAAACCTAGCAATTATAGACCTATTAGTTTGACGTCAGTGGTGGGCAAATTAATGGAAAGGATAATTAGAGATAATATATATAAGCATCTGGATAAACAGGGTCTGATCAGGAACAGTCAACATGGATTTGTGCCTGGAAGGTCATGTTTGACAAACTTTCTTGATTTTTTTGAAGCGGTAACTAGGGAAATTGATGAGGGTAAAGCAGTGGATGTTGTCTATATGGATTTCAGTAAGGCCTTTGACAAGGTTCCCCATGGAAGGTTGGTTCAGAAGGTTCAATCTTTGGGTGTTAATGGCGGAGTAGCAAGATGGATTCAACAGTGGCTGAATGGGAGATGTCAGAGAGTAATGGTGGATGGCTGTTTGTCAGGTTGGAAGCCGGTGACCAGTGGGGTGCCTCAGGGATCTGTGTTGGGTCCACTGTTGTTTGTCATGTACATCAATGATCTGGATGATGGGGTGGAAAATTGGATAAGTAAGTATGCAGATGATACTAAGATAGGTGGTGTTGTGGATATGAAGTAGATTTTCAAAGTCTACAGAGAGATTTGGGCCATTTGGAAACGTGGGCTGAAAGATGGCAGATGGAGTTTAATGCTGTTAAGTGTGAAGTGCTACATCTTGGCAGGACAAATCAAAATAGGACGTACATGGTAAATGGTAGGGAATTGAGGAATGCTGTGGAACAGAGGGATCTAGGAATAACTGTGCATAGTTCCCTGAAGGTGGAATCGCATGTAGATAGGATGGTAAAGAAAGCCGTTGGTGTGCTGGCCTTTATAAATCAGAGCATTGAATATAGGAGTAGGGAAGTAATGTTAAAATTGTACAAGGCATTGGTAAGACCAATTCTGGAGTATGGTGTACAATTTTGGTCGCCTAGTTATAGGAAGGATGTCAACAAAATAGAGAGAGTACAGAGGAGATTTACTAGAATGTTGCCAGGGTTCCATCAACTATGTTACAGAGAAAGGTTGAACAAGTTAGGTCTTTATTCTTTGGAGCGCAGAAGGTTAAGGGGTGACTTGATTGAGGTCTTTAAAATGATGAAAGGGATAGACAGAGTTGACGTGGATAAGCTTTTCCCATTGAGGGTAGGGAAGATTCAAACAAGAGGGCATGACATGAGAATTAAGGGACAGAAGTTTAGGGGTAACGTGAGGGGGAACTTCTTTACTCAGAGGGTGGTGGCTGTGTGGAATGAGCTTCCAGCAGAGGTGGTGGAGGCAGGATCGATTTTAACACTTAAAAGTAAAGTGGATAGGTATATGGACGTGAAGGGAATGGAGGGGTATGGTCTGAGTGCAGGTAGATGGGACTAGGGAAAACAAATGGTCGGCACGGACTGGAAGGGCTGAGAGGGCCTGTCTCCGTGCTGTAATTGTTATATGGTTATTATATGGTTATATGGTTATAATATATATTTTTTCTTAGTTTTATATAGATATAAAATAATAGAGAGAAAGAAAAGAAACCAAAAAAAGAGAATGGAATAATCAGCTAATTACACATCATTGGAGATATGTCCGTGAATTATACATGTAATTCTTCATCTAATCCTTTATTCGGGTTTCAGTCCGGTTCTCGTGCAGAGGGATAGTACTTATAGTGACAGATTTTCATATCGTTTCATGAATTCTTTCCTTTAGTCACTATGATTGAAGACACGGGTTCAGGAGATAATGGAAACGAACTCACGAGCTCTCCCCGAGACATCCAATGCCATCGAAAGGGAAATCTTTCCAAAACACAGTCTCTTGATTAATAGTGTCTTTATTGTAGGAGCAAAATCAGGAAGATATTCATCCAAAACTAGACTAAGTGGGGCCCGTTGGGTCCCAGGCTACACACGGGGAGGGCTGGTCACTCAACGCAATATTCACCTTTCCACAAAATTACAATATTGCTGGCCAGTGGCGGGGGGGGGGGGGGGGCTTCTGGAGCACTAACATTGGTTTTGTGGGCCTGGCAGGCTGGCAGCTCAGTCATTAAGGCCTGGTGGCCTGGCAGCTCCGAAACTCAGGCCTGGCAGGCTGGTAGCTCAGAAACTGCCAGAAATTCAACTCAAAACAGGTGACAGAGTCTCTGTAAGAGAGAAGGGGAAGAGGGTGGACAATCAATTTAGACATTGTCATCTTTTTTACAGATCACAGCAATAAAGGAGGAAAGTCTATCCTTGCGTGGATCTCTGGAGTGCTAGTATGAGTGTTGAGAGTGAAGGGACTGGTTTCCAGAGGGCTAGTATGGACATTGTGTACTGAATTGATTCTTGGACTTGCAGTTCAGTGAAGTCATGATGGTGGGCTGGCACTTCAGTCACTTACAGCTGGTGTGGTGGCAGTTCACTCAGTTACCCCTCTTCCCTTCACCCCCGAACTCTGCTCCTTGCATTTCCCCTCCCCCCCATGCATTCAGTCCATCTCCCCTCAACCCCCCCATGCATTCTTCGTGGCTCTCCGACAGTACAGCCATTCCTGCCTATTAGGTACCCACTGTGATGAAGAACACGCAGGCATGGCAAGTGGAAAAAAGATTTATTAAAGTTTAAAATGTGAACGAGTCTTAAAACATTGCAAATCTAACCTCACAGCACTCCAAGCACTCCACAGAGACACACACACACAAAACGCGCGCGCACACACACACACACAGCCACCACACACACAAACACACACACGCAGACACACACACACACAGACACACACACACACAGAGGCACACACACATACAGAGGCACACACACACACAGACACACACACACACACGACATACACACACACACACACACACACACACACAGACACACACACAGACAACACACACAGACACACACACAGACCACACACACACACACACACAGACACACACACAGAGAGACACACACAGAGAGACACACACACAGGACACACACACAGACACACACAGAGAGACACACACACAGACACACACACAGACACACACACAGACAGACACCACACACAGACACACACACAGGGGACACACACACAGGGGGACACACACACAGGGGGACACACAGGGAAACACACACAAAGACACACACACACATATACACACACACAAACACACACACGCAAACACAAAAACACACACACAAACAAAGGCACGCAAACACAGACACACACAGAGACGGACACACACACAGCACCAATAGTAAAATGCCAAGTAACTTCAGAACGTGGTAAGCATACTGCATCCTGTTACTAACTATACTCTTTGTAAGTAATTTGAAAATAAGAACACACGTGTGTCTAAACCAAATGATTCCAGTGTTTAAAGTTTTTTTTTATTCTGAAACTCTCCTCTAGAGCTGTTCCTACTGCAAAAACCGTGCTTTAAATAACTTTCAACAAACACACACACTCACCATATGTGTGGCAGGAAGCTCTCTTGAATTACTCTAACAGTTCAGGGCGGCGTCTCCACTTTGGCCCTTCCGCACTGAGCACCACCTCTGAACTCACCGCAAATGATGCAATCAGCACCATCTCTCCACTAAGCGAAATTCACGGAATGAGCGGCACTTTTGCATTAAACACAGTCCTGATCTTATAAAAAGTTTATTCACGGGTTTTCCTTCTAAAAACGGTTGCACAGCAAGCCTCATTTAAAACGCAAGCCACATTTAAAAAGCAAAACACATTTTAAAATATAGGCACAGCTTAGTGGCACAGTCATAAGACAAACTTTTCAATGAGTGGCACCGTCAAAAGGCACACTTTTCAATTAACGGCACTGCCAAAAGACGCACTTTTCAATTAACGGCACTGCCAAAAGACGCACTTTTCAATCAATGGCACAATCAAAAGGTACACAGCGGCACAGTCAAAAGGCACAGTCAAAAGCCACAGTCAAAAGGCACGTTCAAAAGTCCCTCCCACTCCCACCGGATGGGGCGTGGCCTTCATGGTGTGATTGATAGAAGAGAGAATCTCAACATTTTAAAAACATTAATACGTCTTTTATTTTTGATCGATGAGAAAAATCTTCTGGCCCTAACAGCTGGAGGGGGACTCTGAGTAAGATGTCCAAAAATCACAGCCGTAAGTGGTAGCATTTTTCCAAAATCAATATACAGTGCACAGGAAGTGGTCAAGATTTGACTTTTAATCACTTGCCTATGCACTTTCAAAGCAACCGCACTTGCATTTGCATTTTCAAAGCAACCACACTTGCGTTTGCATTTTCAAATCAACCGCACTTACGTTTGCATTTTTAAAGCACCTGTACATGCCTTTTCATATTCAAAGCAGACCACCTTTTGCAATTTCAAAGCAAACCACCATTTGCATTTTCAAAGGACACCTTTTGCATTTCAAAGCAAACCACCATTTGCATTTTCAAAGAAAAACATGTTTGCTTTTTCAAAGCAAACCATCATTTACATTTTCAAAGCAAACACCTTTTGCATTTTGTAAGCAAAACACATTTTCCATTTTCAAAGCAAACGACTTTTTCCATTTTCAAAGCAAACCATCTTTTCCATTTTCAAAGCAAATATGGCAAGATAGACAGGCATTGATTCTTAAAGGGTTGACAGTGGATGCGCAATGGAAGGCTTTTAAAAAACTGAATGGATGAACTACAACAATTGTTTATCCCAGTTTGGCAAAAGAAATAAACGGGGGAAGGTAGTGCATCCGTGGATAACAAGGGAAAATCAGGGATAGTATCAAAACAAAAGATGAAGTAATACAAAGTAGCCAGAAAAAGCAACCTACCAGATGACTGGGGAGAAATTTCAGAGTCTAGCAGAGGAGGACATTGGGCTTATTTAGGAAAGGGAACATAGATTATGAAAGTAAACTGGCAGGGAACATAACAACTAACTGCAAAAGTTTTTATAGATATGTGAAGAGAAAAAGATTAGTTAAAACAAATGTAGGTAACGCAGTCGGAAACAGGTCAATTGATCATGGGGAACAAGGACATGGCATACCAATTGAATAACTACTTTGGTTCTGTCTTCACTAAGGAAGACATAAATCATCTGTGGGAAATAGCATGGGACCGGTGGTCAAATAAGATGGAGGAACTGAGTGAAATCTAGGTTAGTGGTGTTGGGTAAATTGAATGGATTAAAGGCCGATAAATCCCCTGGGCCAGATAGGCTGCATCCCAGAGTACACAAGGGTGTAGCCACATAAATAGTGGATGCATTAGTGATAATTTTTCAAAACTCTTTATATTCTGGAGTAGTTCCAGAGGATTGGAGTGTAGCTAATGTAACCCCACTTTTTTTGAAAAAAGGGGGAGAGAGAAAACAGGGAATTACAGACCAGCTAGTCTAACATCGGTAGTGGGGAAACTGCTGGAGTCAGTTATTAAAGATAGGATAGCAGCACATTTGGAAAGTGGTGAAATCATTAGACAAAGTCAGCATTGATTTACGAAAGGTAAATCATGTCTGACGAGTCTGATAGGATTTTTCGAGGATGTAACTAGTAGAGTGGATAATGGAGAGCCAGTGGATGTGTTAAATCTGGACTTTCAGAAGGTTTTCGACAAGGTCGCACATAAGAGATTAGCATTCAAACTTAAAGCACAGGGTATTGGGGTTCAGTATTGATGTGGATAGAGAACTGGCTGGCAGACAAGAAGCAAAGGGTAGGAGTAAACGGATCCTTTTCAGAATGGCAGGCAGTGACTAGTGGGATACAAGGCTCACTGCTGGGACTCCAACTATTCACAATCTATATTAACGATTTGGACGAGGGAATTGAATGCAACATCTCCAAGTTTGCGGAAGACACGAAGCTGGGGGGCAGTGTTAGCTGTGAGGAGGATGCTAGGAGGTTGCAAGGTGACTTGGATAGGCTGGGTGAGTGGCAAATGCATGGCAGATGCAGTATAATGTGGACAAATGTGAGGTTATCCACTTTGGTGGTAAAAAGAGGAGGGCAGACTATTATCTGAATGGTGGCCGATTAGGAAAAGGGGAGATGCAACGAGACCTGGGTGTCATGGTACACCAGTCATTGAAAGTAGGCATGCAGGTGCAGCAGGCAGTGAAGAAAGCAAATGGTATGTTGGCATTCATAGCGAAAGGATGAGTATAGGAGCAGGAAGGTTCTACTGCAGTTGTACAGGGTTTTGGTGAGACCACACCTGGAGTATTGCGTGTAGTTTTGGACTCCAAATCTGAGGAAATACATTCTTGCCATAGAGGGGGTACAGAGAAGGTTCACCAGACTGATTCCTGGGATGTCAGGACTTTCATATGAGGAAAGACTGGATCGACTCGGCTTGTACTGGCTACAATTTAGAAGATTGAGGGAGGATCTTATAGAAACGTACAAAATTCTTAAGGTGTTGGACAGGCTAGATGATGGAAGATTGTTCCCGATGTTTTGGAGGTCCAGAACAAGCGGTCACAGTTTAAGGATAAGGGGGAATTCCTTTAGGACCGAGATGAGGAAAACATTTTTCACACAGAGAGTGGTGAGTCTCTGGAATTCTCTGCTACAGAAGGTAGTTGAGGCCAGTTCATTGACTATATTTAAGTGGGCTGGAAGTGCCGAATGGCCTCCTCCTGCAACCTATTTCCTATGTTTCTATGTTTCTAAATCACCGTTTGTATTTTCAAAAACATACACCCGTTTGCATTTTCAACACAAACCATTTGTATTTTCAAAATAAATACTTTGCCTTTTCAAAGCAAACCATTTGCATTTTCAAACCAAACCCTTTGCATTTTCAAAGCAAACAACCTTTTGTATGTTCAAAGCAAACTGCAATTGGCATTTACGAATCAAACCGCCATTTGCATTGTCGAAGCAAACCTTTTTCATTTTCGAAGTAAACCTCATTTGCATTTTGAAAGAAAACCACCTTTTGCATTTGCAAAACAAACTGCCTTGTGCATTTTGAAAGAAAACCACCTTTTGCATTTACAAAGCAAACCCACCTTTTCCATTTTCAGCACTAACCTTTTTCCTTTTCAAAGCAAACCCATTGCATTTTCAAAGCAAAACCATTTGCAATTTTGCTTTCATAATTTTGAAAGCAAACCTTTGGCATTTTCAAACCAATCCTCCTTTTGCATTTTCAGACCAAACCAACATTTTCGTTTTCAAACCAAACCACCTTTTGCATTTTCAAAACAAACCTTTTGCATTTTCAAACCAAACCTTTTGCATTTTTCAAACCAAAAACTTTTGCATTTTCAAACCAAACCACAATTTGCATTTTGAAACAAAACCACCATTTGCATTTTCAAACCAAACCACCGTTTTGCATTTTCGAACCAAACCATCTTTTGCATTTTCAAACCAAACCATCTTTTGCATTTTCAAACCAAACTCATTCTAAGCAAACCGCCATCTGCATTGTCAAAGCAAACAACCTTCTGGTTATCAAAGTAAATTACCTTCGGCATTTTCAAGGCAACCCACCTTTTACATTTTCAAAGCAAACAACCTTTTGCATTTTCAAATCAAACCACCTTTCCAGTTTCAAAGCAAACCATTTACATTTTCAAAGCAAAACCTTTTGACACTTTTAAAGCAAACCACATTTTGCATTTCCAAATCCAACCACCATTTGCATTTTCAACCGAAATAACCTTTTGCGTTTAAAAAAAACACTTTTTGCATTTTCAATGCAAACCTCTCGCATTCTCAAAGCAAACATCTTGCATTTTGAAAGCAAAACTTTTGCATTTTCAAACCAAACCTCTTTTTGCATTTTGAGACCAAACCAACACTTTCGTTTTCAATTCAAACCACTTTTTGCATTTTCAAACCGAACATCCTTTTGCATTTTCAGACCAAACCAACATTTCCGTTTTCAAACCAAACCACCTTTTTCATTTTCAAACCAAACCTTTTACATTTCCAAACCAAACCTTTTGCATTTTCAAAGCAAACTTTTTGCATTTTCAAACCAAACCACAATTTGCATTTTGAAACAAAACCACCATTTGCATTTTCAAACCAAACCACCATTTACAATTTCAAACCAAACCTCCTTTTGCATTTTCAAACCAAACTTCCTTTTGCATTTTCAAAGCAAACCTTTTGCTTTTTCAAATCAAATCTTTTGCATTTTCTAAGGAAACCTTTTGCATTTTCATAGCAAACAACATTTTGCATTTTCAAACCAAACCACCATTTGCAATTCAAACCAAACTTCCTTTTGCTTTTTCAAAGCAAAACCTTTACATTTTCAAAGCAAATCTTTTGCTTTTTCAAATCAAAACTCCTTTTGCATTTTCAAACAAAACCACCATTTGCATTTTCAAACCAAACCACCATTTGCGATTTCAAACCAAACCACCATTTTCGTGTTCAAACCACCATTTGCATTTTCAAACCAAACCACCATTTGCATTTTCAATCCAATCCTTTTGCATTTGCAAACCAGACCTTTTGCATTTTCAAACCAAACCACGATTTGCAATTTCAAACCAAGCCACCTTTTGCATTTTCAAAGCAACCTACATTTTTCATTTTCAAAGCAAACCTTTGCATTTTGAAACCAAACCTCCTTTTGCATTTTGAAACCAAACCACCATTTCCAAGTTCAAACCAAACCTCCTATTGCATTTTCAAACCAAACTTTCTTTTGCAGTTTCAAACCAAACCACAATTTGCGCTTTCAAATCGAACCACCATTTGCGTGTTCAAACCACCATTTGTATTTTCAAATCAAACCACCATTTGCCATTTCGATCAATCCTTTTGCATTTGCAAACCAAAACTTTTGCATTTTCAACCAAAACCACCTTTTGCTCTTTCAAACCAAACCACCTCTTGCATTTTCAAACAAACCACCATTTGCATTTTCAAACAAACCACCAATTGCAATATCAATCCAAACCTCATTTTGTATTCTTCAAACCAAACTTCTTTGGTTATTTTCAAACCAAACCTTTTGCATTCTCATACGAAACCTTTTGCATTTTCAAAACAAATCACAATTTGCATTTTCAAACCAAACCATCTTTTGCATTTTCAAACCAAACCACCTTTTGCATTTTCAACAAACCAAACACATTTTGCATTTTATAAGCAATCCACATCTGCATTGGTCAATGCCAACGACCTTCTGGATATAAAAGCAAATTACCTTCGGCATTTTCAAGGCAAAACACCTTTTAGATTTTCAAAGCAAACGACCTTTTGCATTTTCAAAGCAAACCACCTTTTCCAGTTTTCAAAGCAAACCATTTGCATTTTCAATGCAAAATCATTTGAATTTTCAAAGCAAACCTTTTGTATTTTCAAAGCAAACCACATTATGTATTACCAAACCAAACCACCATTTGCATTTTCAAACCAAACCTCCTATTGCATTTTGAAACCAAAACCACCATTTGCAAGTTCGAACCAAACCTCCTATTGCATTTTCAAACCAAACGTCCTTTTTCATTTTCAAATTAAACCTTTTGCATTTTCAAAGCAAACCTTTTGCGTTTTCAAAGCAAACCTTTTGCATTTCAAACCAAAGCTCCTAATGCATTTTCAAACCAAACCACCATTTGCATTTTCACAGCAAACTTTTGCATTTTCAAAGCAAAGCTTTTGCTTTTCCAAATCAAATCTATTGCATTTTCAAAAGAAACCTACTTTTGCATTTTCAAAGCAAACCTTTTGCATTTTCAAAGCACATCTTATGCAGTTTCAAACCAAATCTTTTGCAGTTTCAAACCAAACCACCATTTGCGTTTTCAAATCAAACCACCATTTGCGTGTTGAAACCTCCATTTGCATTTTCAAATCTAACCACATTTGCAATTTCGATCCAATCCTTTTGCATTTGCAAACCAAACCTTTTGCATTTTAAAACCAAACCACCATTTGCGTGTTCAAACCACCATTTGCATTTTCATATCAAACCACCATTTACAATTTCGATCCAATCCTTTGGCATTTGCAAACCAAAGCTTTTGCATTTTCAAACCAAACCACCATTTGCAATTTCAAACCAAACATCCTCTTGCATTTTCAAACCGAAACACCATTTGCATTTTCAAACCTTTTGCTGTTTCAAATCAAATCTTTTGCATTTTCAAAGGAAACCTTTTGCATTTTCATAACAAACGACCTTTTGCATTTTCAAAGCAAACCAACTTTTGCATTTTCAAAGCAAACCGCCGTTTGCATTTTCAAAGCAAACTACCTTTTGCATTTTAAAAGCAAACCACTTTTTTCATTTTCAAACCAAACATCATTTTGCATAATGAAAGCAAACCTCTTGCATTTCCAATGCAAACTACCTTTTGCATTTTCAAACCAAACATCTTTTTGCATAATGAAAGCAAACCTCTTGCATTTTCAATCCAAATCAACATTTGCATTTTCCACCCAAACCATCTTTTGCATTTTCAAACCAATCCACTATTTGCAATTTCAAACCAAACCTCCTTTCGCATTTTCAAACCAAACCACCTTTTGCATTTTCAAACCAAATTCCTTTTGCATTTTCTAAGCAAACATCTTGCAATTTCAAAGGAAACCGTTTGCATTTTAAAGCAAACCTTTTGCTTATTGAAATCAAATATTTTGATTTTCAAACGAAACCTCTTGCATTTTCACAGCAAACCACCTTTGGCGTTTCCAAAGCAAACCATGTTTGCATTTTCAAAGCAAACCTTCTGCATTTTCAAACCAAATCTCCTGTTGCAGTTTCAAACCAAACCACCATTAGACATGAGAATTAAGGGACAGAAGTTTAGGGGGGGTAACGTGAGGGGGAACTTCTTTACTCAGAGGTGGTGGCTGTGTGGAATGAGCTTCCAGCAGAGGTGGTGGAGGCAGGATCGATTTTAACATTTAAAAGTAAAGTGGATAGGTATATAGAGTGAATGGAATGGAGGGGTATGGTCTGAGTGCAGGTAGATGGGACTAGGGGAAAACAAATGGTCGGCACGGACTGGAAGGGCCGATGTGGGCCTGGTCTCCGTGCTGTAATTGTTATATATGGTTATTATATATGGTTGTGTTGTCAAACCAAATCACCATTTGCATTTCAACCAAACCCCTTTGCATATTCAACCAAAACATCATGTGAATTTGCAAAACCTTACCTCTATTGCACTTCAAACCTAATTTGCTTTTGCTTTTTCAAAATCAAACAATTTTTGCATTTTTCAATGCAAATATTTGCATTTCAAAAGCAAACCTTCTGCATTTTCAAAACGAAGCTCGTTTTGCAGTTACAAAAACCTACACCACATTTGCGTTTTCAAACAAACCACAGTTTGCAATTTCAAACCAAACCTCCTATTGCATTTCAAACAAACTTCTTTTTGCATTTTCAAGGAAAACGTTCGCATTTTCAAGCAAACCTTTTGCTTTTTCAAATCAATTCTTTTGCATTTTAAACCAAACATATTGCATTTCAAACCTAACTTCCTTTTGCATTTTCAAAGGAAAACCTTTTGCAAATTCAAGCAAAACCTTTAGCTTGTCAAATTAAATTTTTTGCATTTTCAAACCAAACATACCTTTGCATTTTCAAATCTAACCTTTTGCATTTTCAAAGCAAACCTTTTGCTTTTTCAAATTAAATATTTTGCACTTTCAATACAACTTAAGTTGCATTGTCAAAGCAAACCGTTTGTACTTTCAAAGCAAACCTCCATTTGCATTTTCAAAGCAAACCACCTTTTGCATTTTCAATGCAAACCACCGTTTGCATTTTCAAACCAAACCTCGTTTCGCATTTTCAAACCAAACTACCTTTTACATTTTGAAAGTAAATCTATTGCATTTTCAAACCAAATCTCCTTTTGCAGTTTCAAACCAAACCACCATTTGCGTTTTCAAACCAAGGCACCATTTGCATTTTCAAACCAAAGCACAATTTGCATTTTCAAACCAAACTACCATTTGAATATTCAAACCAAACCACCATTTGCATTTTCAAACCAAAGCACCATTTAAATTTTCGAAACAAACCACCATTTTGCATTTTCAAAGCAAACCACCTTTTGCATTTTCAAACAAAACCACCATTTGAATATTCAAACCAAACTACCATTTGCATTTTCAAACCAAAACATCATTTGCATTTTCAAACCAAACCACCACTGCATTATCAAACCAAACCACCATTTGCATTTTCAAAGCAAACCTTTTGCATTTTCAAAGCAAACCTTTCGCATTTGCAAAGCAAACCATTTGCATTTTCAAACCAAACATTTTGCATTTTCAAACCAAACCTCCTTTTGCATTTTGAAAGCAAACGTTTTGCATTTTCAAACCAATCCACCATTTACATTTTCAAACCAAACCACCATTTTGCATTTTTAAACCAAACCACCTTTTGCATTTTCAAACCAAACCTCCATTTCCATTCTCAAAACAAACTAACTTTTGCATTTTCAAAGCAAACCTTTTGCATTTTCAAACCCAAATCACCATTTGCATTTTCATACCAAACCAACATTTATATTTTCAAACCTATACCACCTATTCGCATTCTTAAGTTATGATCCACAATACACACATTCCTCATAACTTCTAAGAGCTCACAGTATCAACAACTTCAAACCTGATCCAATTTTAATCGTAGTAACAAGAATTAAAAAAAAACTATTTACACCGTGGGACCCAGCATTTCACTTTCTTAAGGGACACCTCACAAATACACAAAATAATGTACAAAGAAAGTTACAAAAGGCAGTTCATACTATTATTCTTCAAAGACGTATCTATGGAATCTCTTGTCCCATTTCTGACAAAACCTTTTTTTCTCCCAAAACTTGGTTTCAGAAAATTTAAAGAAAGATTTTACAAGCCACCGTGTTTTATTAGCTCAGGAGTTACTCTTTTAAGGAGGACGAGGTCTCAATTGTGGTTATAAAGTTTTAAATGGTCGAAAGTCTTCTTGTTGAAATGAGAGAATTAAGTTGGAGATAAACTGTGACAGGCATTTTTCTTCTCCACCATTATATTCTTCACAATGATAGGCAGCAGGGTGGAGTGGGTCCTATTCCCTGTCAGTCAATATCTGCACGCTGTGATTAGACATTATCCTGATCAAGATTGGTCAGATTTCCCATCACCAAGTCTGGCCACACCCACTGAGTGGCAACAATCGGAGTCCCCTTTTTCAAAGTCTTGGCCACACCAGATAAGGTTTCACATCCACAGACAAAGACCCACATTTCTCATTCTGGGCTCAACCAATGAAAGGTTGCCTGCTGTTCAGTTGCTCTGTGCAAAAGTTTATTCAAATCTTGAAGGCATGTTTGTTTTAACTCTCAATCTTGAATTTAATACTGGTTTCTCGTCTTCTTCTGCCTAGGCCTTACTCCTTTACTTTGCTTTACCCCTACAGGTTTAGTCGGAAATGCTCAATTATGTGCCTTACGCATTTCCCTGCAATTTCCATATTTGGCTTTGTCATAAAATGGATCCCTCCACCTTTTCTCATTTCTAACCATTTGGTAAGCTTGTACACTTAATATTTAATCTTCTTATTTGTACTTAGAATCAAATAACATTTTCAGTGGCTTGCAAAAGTGTTCTTATCCACTTGATCTTTCCACATTTTGTCACGTTACAACCACAAACATTAATTGTATTTTATTGGGGATTTTATGTGATAGACCAACACAAATGGTGAATAATTGTGAAGTGGAAGGTACATGATACATGGTTTTCATAATTTTATTACAAATACAAACTAAAAAGTGTGGCTGTGGGACAAAAGTATTCAGCCCCTGAGTCAATACTTTGTTAGAACCACCTTTCGCTGCAATGAAGCTGCAGTCTTTTGGGGTTATTGTCTCTACCAGCCTTTGCACAATATAAAGAGACTGAAATGTTTGCCCATTCTTCTTTGCAAAATAGACTCAAGCTCAGTCAGATGGATGGAGAGCGGTCTTATTGTGAACAGCAATTTTCAAGTTCTTGCAGATATTCTCAATTGGATTTAGGTCTGGACTTTGACTGGGCCATCTTACAATGAATTTGCTTTATCTATACCATTCCATTGTTTAGCTCTGGTGTATGTTTAGTGTATGTTGTTCTGCTGGAAGCTGAACCTCCGCCCCAGTCTCAGTCTTTTGCAGACTTAACAGGTTTTCTTCCAAGATTGCCCTTGTATTTGCTCCATCAATTGGTTTCCATCAACTATGACCTGCATCCCTGTCCTGCTGTAGAAAGCATCCCACAGCTGATGCTGACACAACATGTTTCACAGTGGGGATGGTGTGTTAGAGGGGTGTGCTGTGTTAGTTTTCCACAACATAGCATTTTGTTTGAGACCAAAACTTCATTTTATTCTCATCTGAACAGAGCACCTTCCTCCAATGTATGCTGTGTTACCACATGCTTGTGCAAACTGCTATCGGGACTTCTTAATGGCCTTTGTTTCAACAAAGGCTTTCCTTAGCTAACCACTTTCCATAAAGGCCGCCGGTTTTTGTGGAGTGCACGATAATAGTTGTCCTACTGGACAGTGTCTTCACCTGGAGCTGTGGATTCTCTAGCAGTCCTTCTAGAGTTACCATGGGCACTCTGGGCTTCTTCTTGTCTGATCAATGCTCTCCCCGGCCGGCCTATCAGTTTAGGTGGACGGCAATGTCTTTGGTAGGTTTGCAGTTGTGCCATACTAATTCATTTTGGATGATGGATTGAACAGTGTCATTGAGTGTGCAAAGCTTGGATATTTTGTTTATAACCTAACCTGCTTAAAACATCTCCACAACTTTTTCCCTGGACCGGGGCTGGTGAGTTCCTTGGGCTTCCATGATGCTGTTTGTTCACTAATGTTCTCTAACAAACCTTGAGGCCTTCACAGAAACGCTGTATCTATTATGAGATTAGATTACACACAAGTGGGGACTCTATTTACTAAATTGATGACTTCTGAAGGAAATTGGTTGCACTAGGTTTTATTTTCGGGGTATAAGGAGTAAAGGGGGCTGAAATACTATTGCACGCCACACTTTTCAGGTTTTTTATTGTAAAAAAAATTTGGGAAACCACGTAATCATTGCCGTTCCACTTCAAAATTATGCTTCCACTTTGTGTTGTTCTATCACATAAAATCCCAATAAAATACATTTACGTTTGTGGTTGTTACGTGACAAAATGTGGGAAAAGTTCAAGGGTATGAAAACCTTTTGCAAGCATGTGATATGTTTGTAGGGGTTCCTCCTTCAATGTTATCAAAGTATACCCATATATTGAGAGGGAGAGCAAGAGAAAATGAAAGAGAAAAGAGGGAAGCAGACTTCTCAATTCCCTCTTTTAAAATTTGTTGTTTTCAACGTTGTTCTGCGTGTTGTCAACGACATAAGTATTTCAAACGGGGCGGACCCGCTAATCCAGACCCAGTTTCTAAACTTGGCAGACTCTGTAGATGGTTTATATGCAACATAACATAGTTACCTCAGTACCATTAACCCCGCCTAGTTAACATCAATATTACTTCGGAGTCACGTGAGCCCCCCCTGACTCCGTGAAGAAAAGAACCGCCTGGCGCTGGCAATCGGCATTACGTCGACGCTGACGGCAGAAGCAGGAGCTGCACAGACAGCTCCCTCGACAGCGGTAGGTTCGGACCGGCAGGTAAGTGCGTTGAAAAATTTTTGTAGACTAGAAAACTCCGTGCCTGGTTGGAAACCAAGATTTTAAGGTTTTTAAAAACTAACGAAAAGTTTAATTGAACAGATATACTCTGTTAAATTAACGGTGTTTTAAAAGAAACGTCTGGGGAATACCCAGCGATCGGGAGAGAGATTAATTTACGGGGCCGGTTCGATACTGTTACGTTTAAAATCTGTAGAAAGGTTTTAATGCTCCACAATTTTGGCTGGATTTCTGGTATTTTAAAAGTCAGAAAGACTGTATTTTTAAAAAAGTTAATAAAATTAGCGTTTATGTTATAATATAAAAAGAGGACTAGGGTTCATGTCACACAAAAAACAGGTTCCAAAAAGACCATGAGGGCTTGAATTTACTAAGACCCGGTCACTGACCCAAACAGTTCCCAAAAAAGGACCCTGAGGGGCTTGAATATACAAAAATATGGTTTGTGCCAATTGAGAAATAAAACTCTGACATGTGATAGGGTGGAGGAAGTCTCTTTGGATATAATTCAAGTGGAATAGGGTGCTCAAAAGACAGACCCTGCAAGTGGTGAGTGAATTATGAATGCCACACCACAAATAAAATAAAAATAAAAAGTGAGGCCAGTGTGCCTGAGATAGCATAATGTTTGTGCTTTATCTAAAGGAAGTGGTGAGGCTATGGAAAAAAACCTAGCTGCATTAATTAAGTATATGGTATTCACCAACTTCAAGAATACGATAAAACTTTATGTTTTATTTAATATCAATGGTTAATCCATTTATAAAATATCCATGTTCAAATATATGAGTTATAAGAAATACAATTTCAAGTTTCAAAATGGTTTGCAAATATGTAATCTTGCAATATAAAATAAATTGCCATTTAGTTGTGAAGCCTTAATAGGAAGATTATATAATTTACCGAATCTGCATCATAGGGTTGCGATTGAATAACAATTCAGGATATATTAAAACTCTGATTATTATATGAATCCTGCCTTATGTGATAAATCAAATATTGATTACACAAAGAACAGACCACTGATCTTTAAACTTTGGGATAAGGAAAAACTATGATCATAAAATTTTGATTTTGGATTTCAAAACAAAGACAAAGATTTTTATCTTTACGGTTTGAAAAACTATGATCCATATGAATAATTTTGATGATGGATCAAAATAAAGGCAGAAAGTAGGTAATTATCCAAACATGCCTTATTCTTAACTATTAAATTGGGGGAAAAGAAGCTTGATGTACGTTGAAGAGGTGCAAACATCTGGTTACAAAATTAGTCATGAAATCTCTTTTATGGGGGATTACAGGTGTATTATGCTGGTTAAAACTTAATATAACTAAGGAGGCATTGGTTTCACCTGTATATGGGGGAAACTAATTTCAGGTTTGCACTCATAAGTACAATTTTAAAAAGAATGGGGATCGTACATGTATATTATAAAATTACCTAGCTGTAAAGATTCTTGTAATAACCCATACTAATAATATCATTATTTACACTTTCACAGGGTAAGAAAATTGAAACATCTAGGAACATGGATAACTGTTGTGATTAACAAAGTGTTAATCAATAATACATGTGATTGAAATTAATTAAGTGGGTCAAGCTGTGCAAGTTAAATCTTGTCCAAAACAACAATCAGTTCAGTTGTTAAAATCTGAACACTGAAGGCAACAAATAACTGATAAAAAGATCAGCACTTGCACTATATGAGGTACAATGGTATGGGTATCTCGATTACATTTAAATTAGAAGAGATAAAGAGCAGGCTGCAAATTTGTGCCTGCCTTTACAAAAACCTGGTGTGGAGGTGAGGACTTGACCCATTAACATAAAGCCATTTGCTCAGGCATTAATTAAAATTATTTTTAAATTAACTATTCAGATTCAGATTCAGATTCAGATTCCGATTCCTTTATTGTCTTCAGACTTTCCGGTTGAACGAAATTGTTACCTTGCAGTCTACTTTCTTGTAATATATTATAAAAAAATACCAATAAAACACATATTTAACATCCACCACAGTGAGTTCAACAGGCCACATCCTCACTGTGGTGGAAGGCAAAAAGTCTTAAAGTCTTTGTCTTTTTCCCTACATGTTCCCCCTCTGTACTGAGGCAATCCAGGCCTCTACGTGTCATCGTCACTAGGCCGCGGACGAGCCTCGAAGCCAGGTCCGTCACCGCCGCCGTTGCCGGATTGCTGGAAACACCCCACAGAATCCCAGTCAGGATCGACCCGTGGGGATACGCTGAGCCGCGGACGCGCGAACTCGGGCCCGCTGCTGGTAGCACCGCTGGAGAGCCGACGGAGCGCCGCCGAAGCCGGGCCGCTTGCTGAAGAGCCGCTGCTGAGAGCCGGAGAGGGCCGAAGACGGGGCAGTGCTGATGAGCCGAGGGAGAGCCGCCGGAGGCCGAATTCTGAGTATTTTAAGGCACCAGAAGAGTTGAGGGAAAATTGTTTCCATGATACATATATGTAATATTGTGCTTGACATACTTGGATGATTCCTCCATCTAGGTTAGGGGAAATATATAATAAAGTTCCAAAAGAAGGAATATAGAAGCTTATAGAATTATGTATTGCCTTGTGAAGAGGATTATGCAAAATATCAATGATACGTTATCATTATTAGTAATGTTAAAAGAAAAAAAAAAAAAAAATGGTTTCATAAGCTGCTTCAACTATAAAATTAAAACTTGAAGCAAGTCGTTACAGATGTTTAAGCTTTGTGAAAGGTTATGGGTACAAGATATGAATTTAAAAAATCATATTATTATAACAATAATTAGACCAGGCCAAAACATTAATTGGTGTTGTCCTATGAATTTTCCAAACATTCGTATTAATTGTGAAGTATAAGGAGTTTATGGATAAAAAATATCGTGATTGTATAATATGGAATGTCCATGTGTATCAAGTGAACAAATACCACGGCTGTGGAATAGATTAACTATGGTTCAATTTGGGAGGATTATAATGGTCATTATTTTGCATACTTTCGATTAATTGGTTGTACACAGATTAAATCATGATTTTTAATATTTCTTGGTGGGTCACGAAGATAAGTCAAACAGCAATTATGGGATTATCTAAGTAAACAGATGTGTATGTTTTAATGTTAGTCCACATGTTTATCTCTAGAAGAGACAAATGGTAACGGATAGAGACAAATTTGGGATAAGAAAAACATATTGTCATTAATATGGATTACTTACGATTAATATGATTGCATACAGATAATCACTGATCTTTCGATATTATTGTGGGTAATCTAAGAATCAGTGTAGGTGGATGCTTTTCGCCCATATTACATGAGGAAAAGATTCTTTGTGTTCTCATTTTTGTTTAATAGGGCAGTGTCTGATGAATATGTAGAGTACACTGCCAGAGGCATTTTTGGGGCCCAATATGGGTCCTTTATGGTTCATTTATATTGTGTGATTTTGATCTGCTAGTGATATTCATAATGGTAAGTAAATTTATTGAAGTCAAAAAAAGGGGTCTCGACCTAGGTCGTTGCCTGTCTCCCTTTGTTTCTTTGGATGCTGCTGCCAACCCACTGGGATCTCCAGGTTGGAGAAACCCTTGCAGTATTTATTGTTGTACAAAAAACCTCCATAAGTGAAATTATGTATTTGACTATTACAGGTTGACTAGACCATTCTCAACAGTGATGTCAAGAAGTTATGAATGTAAACCAATATTTACGATATATAATAAAATAATTTGTTATAAAGAAGTGTATTACCTGCAATTTGCGGAAAATAAGTCTAAATAACTATATTTGTATAAAGAAACTGGAGGTTGTATATACAGGAAAGTTATTTTTTTCTTTAGTTTATGTGAATTCCGTTGTGGATTGCATTTTTAAGTATCTAATTGATAGAGCCAATTATAGGGCTCAGAGTGTTACCGTCTTATAAACGGATAATATATTAACCAAGAAGTATCGATGCATTCATAATATCCCACATGGAAAGGGATATATATGTAAATTTAATAAAATATTTATATGTTGTGTGTGTATATATATTTATATCTTATATATATAGATAGAGATATAGATATAGATATAGAATGGGTTTATGTTTATATAAGCTGTCAAAATGCTAAAAAATATAAGGGCAGGAGATAAAAATCTTGAACTGCCTTAAGTAATGGACTTTAAACTCTATCTATGATCAAAAACTTAAACACGAATTATATTTTAGATAACTTTAGTATCAATATAGAGTTGCAAAATTGGCAAATGTTACGTTATAATGCATGGTGGAGATACAAATTGCATTATAATATATGTTTTATGAAATCTACCAACTAAGCACGCCAAGAAGACCTGAAAACAAAAACCAAGGTAAACCTATAAGCACATCCTGCTGGCTTTATGTTCGTGTCGTGAACATTGTGAAACTGCTTGCAGTAGGTAGAGTCTTGTGGGCAATGAGACTGCTTATTACACACAAAAAACCACATGGGGTTCAGTTAAAACTGTTGGTTATAGAGGAATGCATTTCTAGATTGTGTTAATATTGGATACATTCAGTAGGAATAGAACTGTATCGTGGAAAATCACTCTGTTAATGAGAGGAAAAATAAACATTCACAGGAATGGCACAGGATGAGCTCTCGAGCAAAGAGGCAAGGCCGCCAGGAGGCTGTAGCTTACTGTTTAAAATAAGGAACCATCATGGTTTCAGTTTTAGACACGCAATGTTCGGTTCGATATCATTGTTGCTTTGTTCATGCCATAAATTTATATTTCAATTGGTATTGTGATAAATTTGCTTTTCAATAGAAAGGGCATTATTTTCATTTTTTATAATGTGAAATTATTTATCACATAACTTGAGGCATGTTTGGGGAAATTGGTGTTATTCGGCCTAGTTATTGTGTTAATGAGCAGTTCTGTAGTATGGAATAAATTCTACGACACGAAAAACAAGAAAGCTTTAAACTCTTCACGTAGTCACTCAGTGGGACTCCGAAATAAAATAGTAAGATTAAACGAGAACTTAACCAGTTCGAAGTTTGATCGTTATTTTATGAGGAGTTACGATGAGGGATTACGGCCTCTCCACTCCCCACCTTTAAAATAAATGCTCATATTGTAGTTCTAGTCTATATGAGCCTACTATGTTTACTTCGGATATTTTTGTGTTCTGTGTTTTTCATTTGCCGCTGCTTTGAGTATGCCGTTTGCCAGCGCCAGGCGGGTGGTTCTTCACGTATTCCCTATCGTAACTCCTCATAAAAATAATGAATCAAACTTCCGAACTGGTAAGTTTCTCGTTTAATCTTATATTATAACGCCTTCCCCTTCTGGGTACATTCAGTAGAGAATGTAGCCAAGGTGCTGAGGATGTATGTAATACCCCTGTGCTATCATTAAAGATGTTTGCACAATTTAAGAATTTGTAATTGCTATTTAATGGTGTCAGGAAGCTGGAAGGAACTTTTGGTATCCTTCTATCGGGTTTTATTTCTTGTTGTTTTGTGCCCTTTTGTGCTTATCTCTCTGGCCATGGCGCTCCTCTTGCAGAAAGCCGCGCAGCATGTCTTTGAGCTGACATCTCTGAGCGCTGGGCACGTTTGAATTTGATTTCACACACTTTGACAACGTCGCACACCGCGCATGATTCCTGACTCCCTTTAAAGCCTCCCTCCTACTCAACCTTGGCGGACCTGATCCATGAAGAGAGCAGAACTTTCACTTCGCTTCCAGCGGTTCTGGCAAACAACAACGTGGTGACTTCTCTGCACAGAATCTGCCAGTGACCACGCTTGCTGCTACGTAAGCTCAGGGAGATTTGTGACCTGCCCTCGACCGCATTCAGAGAGGGCCGGTTCTTTAAAGGGAAACAGTTGCCGGATGAAACCTGTTGGGATGTGGCAGTCAGGTCAGGCAGCCACCATCTTTTCGGTACTAGACGCTAAGAAACTCGTTTTGCAGATCCGTTGGACAAGGCGTCTTCTGACCTGACGACCTTCGCCACACGGTTTGGCAGATTCAAGATTCCTGCGAAATGCCATTTGGCATCAATTCGCTAGGGTGTGGTTCCAGCGACAGATGGAGCAGATATTCGCAGACGTGCCATGTGCCATCTTCGTGGATGATATCCTGAGTTGTATGGGCAAGGACTTTGCCGAGCACGACTGAACCTCCGTCGTGTCCTGGAATATGGGCACGGAAGGCCAACCTGAAGGCTGAATCCAAGAAGTGCCGGTTTTTGGTCCTCGAGGTCAAAGTTTGGTGGACATGTTTTAATATCTAACGGACTTAAACCCGACCTGCGTGGGATGGCAGCAGCCCCACCGAGTGCCAAGTCTACATTGATTCTTGGGGCTTGGTAAACTACATTGGGAAGTTGTACCAAACCTCGTGAGTTGAGTGCTCCCCTGGCGGCGTGACAAAACGGATATGCCTGGGTATGGCTATCCCCATCTACAGCAGGCCCTTTGACTGCTCAAGTCGAAACTGATTAACCTCCGACGTTGCGGTTCTTCGACGTGAGTCGCCCCATCACCGTCACCTGTGACGCTTCCAAGTTCGGCTGGGTGCGGCCTTGCCTTCAGTCTGTAGCTGGATTGTTACATCCTGTCTCTATGCCTCCCGGCACCATGACGGACACGAGCAGCGGTACGCTCAGATCGAGAAGGAGCTGCTCGCGGGTGGTGTTCGCCTGCTCCAAGTTCAGAGACTTCCTGTTCGGCAGCAGATTTACCGGTCGAAACAGACCCCACCAGACAACTGGTGACAATCCTGAACAAGCCGATTCACGCTGCCCCGGACAGGCTGCAGCGTATGATGCTGCAGATACAGCGTTTTCGACTTTGATTATAATTACAAGGGTTAGGGCACCGAGATGCACATTGCGGACACCCTATCGCGCGCCCCGCGGACTCCTGCGCTCGCCCCCTACGAAACAGTGGACTTGCTTGTACTGGGCGTTTAACTTTATTCCCACCATGCAGCTACAGGTTTGGCCGAGCACACGCTGCCGATCGGTTCTGCAGCGGCTTGCCTCTCTGTGATTAAAAGCAGGGTGGCCACTCAAAGCGCTCCGCCGCGCCGTCTGAAACACGCAGCCTTTCTTCCTGGTCCGCGACGAGCTGTGATGCTCCAGAATGCGTTTCATCATCAAAGGGACATATAGTTGTATTCCCGTCCTCCCTGTTTTTGACTTTTACTTTTGTGCAGCCCATAGCGGGCACCCATGGGGTCGATTTGCAACATCGCCCACGCTCGTGCCAATTCTACTGGCCTGGAATGGCCAAGTATATCCGAGGACCGAGTTTCTGCCTGCCTCACGTGCAACAGTCTTGCTCCACACCATCAGACAACAGGCCCCTGCTGCAACAGCCCGCCCCTGCCTTGCAGAGTCCTCGCTGGCTGCCGACATATTCGAGTGGCGTGGTAACCATTACTTGTCCTAGGGCCCGATCGTACTCAAGGTTCGAGGTGGATTTGCTGACTCCTCAGTCGGAGTGGTGATCCGAAAGCTGCGGAAACACTCTCCACTTTTGAGGACCCCTGTTCAGGCTGCAGACTGACAACGGCAGGCAGTTTACAAGCCGAGAATTCAAACGTTTTGCGACATAGTGGAATTTCGTGCATGCGTGCTGTGAGTAGTAGTCGAGGCGCAACTGCAGGCCCAGAGTACCCTCAGAGCAACGCCCTTGTTGCTGAACGGGCCGTCCGCAGCGCCAAGCTTCTGATGGGACAGGCGGCGACTATCCAAAATCTGATTTGTATTTGGTCCCTGAAGACCTCAGGAATGTTTTCTAGGATTCGGCCATGGGTCACCTGTCCAGTGCTGAGTCCAGAAAACCAGAATCTATCCATACCGATTGCCAGGGCCAGCTGAAACCTCGGGTGCTGGAGGCGCCGCCTCCGTGCAGAGGCTCGAAGTCAAGAGAAAACATGACAGCCAGCTGGCGGCACTCCCACGACTTCGGTCGTGCAGACCACTCGATCCTCTGTGGCCTGGACATGGTTTTTCGGTTGGCACATGACCGCCGGTGGTCATCCCGTCTGGCTACCGTGGATGGGGTTGGCTGAGTCACCTCGCGCCCCCCCCCCCCTCCCCCGCGCCGACGGTATATGGTCGAACCCCTATGAGGGTACCATCTACCGAAGAAGAGCCCGACAACACCTGCTGGCGGTTAATGAGACGACACGTACGCAGCGCCCGGGTGCCCTATGCCCTCGCCACTCTCCTACCAGCGTAGCGGAGACGGCTGCCGTCACGGCTGGTAGTTCCACTGGCATGCTCGGTCCCCGTCGCGGCATCTGGTTCCCTCGCTGCGCGGGTCCCTGTTGCGGTGCGGTTCTCCTCTCTCCTGTTTCTCCCACTACAACCACCCTTCCCTGGTGTCCCAAGCTGCCTCGAGTCCTCCTGTTTTCTGCTCTTTCGGGGGAAGGGGGGGACATCCGTACGCGCTACGGGGCCCGGATCACCAAGGCACCTGTTCGTTATGGCGGATTTTGTTTATTCTGCTGTTTCATTCTGTTGTCGTGACAATGCAATCTGTTAGATTTTCTAAGGGGAAGGATGGTAGGATG
This sequence comes from Okamejei kenojei, assembly GCA_035221665.1. Classification (NCBI taxonomy): domain Eukaryota; kingdom Metazoa; phylum Chordata; class Chondrichthyes; order Rajiformes; family Rajidae; genus Okamejei; species Okamejei kenojei. The sequence goes on along the minus strand of JAVHYY010000410.1, from coordinate 904 downwards.
GCTTTTTTGCATCCAATAATATAGTTACGCCCCAGTACCATTAACCCCGCTAGTTTACATTAATCGCATAACGCTTCCCCTTCCTGGTACAGTTCAGTAGAAGAATGTAGCCAGTGCCTTGAGGATGTGTGTAATCCCTGAGCTATCATTAAAAGATGTTGCACACTTTAAGAGTTTGGTGGATGAATTGCTATTTAAGGTTGAAGTTGTCATATTCTGGAAATGATCTGTTCAATCATTGGCAGGTATTTGTTCCTTAATCTTATAAACTGTGTCCCTTTCATTCTGAAATGTGTAGCACTACATTTAGCTAAATACGAATGCTTGTTCAAAATAGATTATCAGTAAAAGTTCACAAGATATAGTAGAATTGGGCGCATTTGGAGCGGTGAGTGGGGAGGGAGAGAGAGAGAGGAGGACGAGTAGAGAGAGAGAGGAGATGATGTGAGAGAGAGAGGGGGGGGGAAGGCGAGAGGGAGGAGGGATGAGAAAGAGAGATGAGGGGAGAGAGAAGAAGGCATGAGATTGTGAGGTGATGGGGAGAGGAGAGGTGGGGAGAATAGAGTGATGAGAGAGATGAGTAGAGAGAGGAGAGAGAGAGGGAGAGTAGAGAGAGAGAGAGAGGGCAGAGTGCCAGGAGGGGGGGGAGAGGGAGAGGGGGGAGGAGAGACAGGGAGAGAGAGGGTCGGTGAGAGGGAGAGAGGGAGGAGAGAGGGGAAGGGAGGGAGGAGTGATATGTTAAATGAGTCCCATCGATTCCCCACTTCCCTATCACCCGCACACGTAACCCCCCCAATCACACATACAGGGGCGAGGGTGGGTGATGAGAGGTGTAGGGGAGAGGGCAGGAGGATAGGGGATACGCTGTGTCGGTCTCCTGAACGTTAACGGTTGTAGGTGGGGG
>JAVHYY010000409.1:0-44657 GCA_035221665.1 Okamejei kenojei | reverse complement strand
GTTTTAAATTCTCTCCTTCATGATTTATATCCAGATGGAAGAATATATGCCCGTAAATTAATCTAGAAAAATCCACCAAAAATTAATCAAATTATGTTTTTTGCACAACACAAGTACTCAAACTGTTGTGAATAATTAGTTTAAAAAAATGGATCATGGAAAGAGATAACACAAATATTGACAATGTAGATGGTTTTAAAACTTATCGCCCAAAAAAAGGGCTTTTTAATCATCTTGCTTCTGGAACCGATCGATTGAACAAACCGTAGCATTTGCGATGATTTTGAACCCCATATCGCAGGAAAAGCGACTGCCGTTTTCTATGGTACATAACATTTTGCCTTTAGAGGATGTTTAAAGTCACCCAAAACACGTGTATTTCTTAATTACACAACTTACATTTTGTTTTGTCCACGTACGGAGATCGGGTCACGTTTACGCGTTGAGTACGGTTCAAAGTCACTTTTTATTTAAATATGATCATTAAATGGTCCCAAATTTAAAAAAAAAATTGGAGAATGGAAGTCAGAACAATTCTCTCAGGAGCTCGCAGCACCCAAGAAATCGCCTCGACAGCGTAGAAAAACTGATTTTAATCCCGTCCTCCCCTCAAAGGCCCAAAGTCGCGCACACAGCCAGTGCCAGAACTGCAGTGCCGCTGAAGGTAAGTATTGTAACATCGCTATATAAACTCACAGAGGGGAGCCAAATAACCCAGCTCTGGGTAAACGAGGTAAAATAATTTATAAGTTACACGGGGAGCAGAATAAACAGGGCTGTATTCGTTCCCATACATCCGACCCCGACCCCGCCTCGGTAAAGTAATTTGTAAATTCAGCAGAGATGACATACACAAGTTGGCATTATCATAACAACAACATGAATCATCAGCTTCCTTTTAAACCCATTCCATAAGTTTTAAAGCTACCGTTTTGATGCTGTGCATTGTGGCTTTTTTTAATGTTATTCCTTGAAATAAAAAACCATAATTCATTGTGCAAAAGAAAAAAAAGTCAGAAAGGACCATGAGAAAATAAAAAATTCCATTGAATAAGTAAAAATTATAACGGAAAACAGCCGCAGGCCCTGATGGCTTACGTGTTGAATTTTTATAAGAAGTTTTAGATCTGATCTCTTCCACGTTACAAATAATATATAAATATGCATATGAACAAGTATTACCAGAAATCATTAAATGAATCTACAATCACACTTATCCCAAAATCTGAAAAGATTTGGAAGAACCCCTGGGCCATACATAGCAATAAGCCTTTTAACACTGATCAAAAAATACTAACAAAATTTTTATCTCGAGGCTAATTTTAGTGATTAATACTAATAACATCATACCAAACCGGATTTATCCCAAAACGCTATACATCTTATAAACTGAGACATCTCTTCAATATCATATACTCAAAAAAGAGTGCATGAAATTGAACTAGCTGTCAAACCTTAGATGCTGAAAATCATTTTTGACCAGGTTGAATGACATATTTATTTAAAATAATGCAGACATTTCAAACTGTGGGATCAGATTTTCCAAATGGGTAAAAATCGCTGAACTCGAATCCAACTGCAAGACTAATAACAAATCAAATGTTATCAGCCACAATTTAATATGTTTAGGGGTTGTAGACAGGGATGCCCGTTATCACCACTACTATTGCTCTCGGGTTAATAGAACCATTAGCCGAAATGATTAGATCAGAACCAGAAAATATATGGATATAATACCAAAACTACAACTAATAAAATTATCTCTATACGCAGATGACATCTTAATTTATATCACAAAACCGAGATTAGTATTCCCAATCTACTTAATGTTATAAACTAAGTTTGGCAACATTTGCCTGGGTATTGAAAATTAACTGGAAATAAACGTGAAATTATGCCTATAGAACTGAATAAAATTAAATATATTAAACAATTCCCACTTACAAAATATCACGGACAAATTTTAAATATCTAGGAATTAAATGTGTCTAAATCCCTATAATTGGCTATTTAAATATGATTACCCTCCAATTATTAAATTAAACTAAAAAAAAAATTAGATTGGGAAAACACTACCTATTTCAATGATCGGTAGAATAAATGCTATAAAAAATGTTTTTTTTGGCCACAATTGTTATTATCTTTATTTCAACTCCCTCCATTATATCTCCCTAAAAAGTTTTTTTTTTTTACATAGATACTTTGGTTAATAGTTTTATTTGGGACTATAAAAATCATCATAATAAGTAAAAAAACATCTATGAAAATCTAAAATAAATGATGGACTAGCACTACCAAATTTCTTATATTATTTCTGGGCAGTTCAGATTTAAGAATATGAATTTTTGGTTGGTAAATTTAGATCATGAACCAAGCTGGCAAAAGATGGAAAAGGAAAGACTGTTTGCCTTTTGATGTAGGTTCGATTCTTTTTGCACCAAGAGAAGTACAAAAAAATGTATGGTGACCACCCTATAATTCATAGCAAATAGACGTATTTGGCAACAAATAGTTAAGACCCTACATATGGATAATTTGTCACTTTGTTTGCCAATTATGAATAAATCCCTTGTTTAGGCCCCTCTGTATTGGACAAGGGGTTTAAACACTGAATGATTTAGTAAATTAAAAGGATAGAACACCATTTACAAGAAGGAAAATGTCTTCATTCAAGAGTTACAGGATATCTATGGATTGGAGTCAAATATCATCTTTGGGTATTTTACAAATTAGAAACTAATCTAAGTCAAATACGCAAGACTATAACAATAGAAAACCAGGATTTTTAGATGAATTGTTTAATAAAGACCCAAATACAGAAAAATAAGTAGCGTATATATAGAATACTAATTTTGGATAAGGAAATCCCAACTTCGGAAATATCTCGACAAACATGGGAAAATGAAATATGTTTTAGCTATAACAAAGGAAACTGGAAGAAAGCCTACAACATATACATCGTGCTAGACATATATTGATACAATTAAGGTATTACACAGATTACATTATTCAAAAACGAAATTAAATAGAATTTATTCTAACATTTTCTTTCTAGTTTGTGATATAATGTTCAGAACTTGGAAGCTAATTTAACGCATAGTTTTGTAACATATAAAACATTAATTATTATTGGACAGAAATCTTTAGAGTTTATCTCTGAATTTCTTAAAATTAAACTGGACCCAGATCCAAAATTAATAAATTTGGAGTTCTGATTCAAATCTAATATTAACAGTAAACCAAAGAGATTTCTTGGATTACTGTTTGATAATAGGGAAAATAATAATAATTAAATTTTGGGGAAGGGAACCATTATCCCCCACACAATTAAAAATGTGGGCAGTGGAAATGTTGGAGAAGTTGCATTTGAAAGAATCAAATTTGTCCTAATGGAGAAAATACGAACTCTTTGAACAGATATGTTTCTAAATATACAGAATATTTGAAGGGGTAGCTGTTCTTGGCATCACAACTCAATGGGTAACCCGGCAGGATTAGATGAAAATAACTCTGTTTTTCTTTTTGATTTGTATGCATGTCCCTATTGATATCGCTATTTGAAATTGTGCTATTCACTATTAAGATGTATACTATAATCTCTTTATATATATATATACATATATAATTCTTTGTTTTAATTAAATACATATAACAAGAATATATACATTTTTTTTCTCTCTTCTCTTTCTCTTTCTATATTAGCAAAATGATTATTTAATCACTATTCTTATCGATTAAAATCTATTCTTTTCTTTTCTACTTTCTTAAAAAAAATAGAAGTTTATAAAAATTATTCGTAACATTTGTATTCTTATTGAAATAAGTTGGTTGTGTATTTGAAAAGTTGTTATACCATTGTTATGATGGATTACTTCTAATAAAAATATTAATACAAAAAAAAAAAATCCCCCTCAATCTCCTAAATTCAAGCGAGTACAAGTCGAGTCTATCCAGTCTTTCTTCATATGGAAGTCCTGCCATCCCAGGAATCAGTCTGGTGAACCTTCTCTGTACTCCCTGCTCTTGCACTCAAATCCTTTTGCTATGAATGCCATTCGCTTTCTTCACAGCCTGCAGCATCTGCATGCCTACTTTCAATGACTGGTGTACCATGACACCCACGTCTCGTTGCATCTCCCTTTTTCCTAATCGGCCACCATTCAGATAATAGTCTACTTTCCTGTGTTTGCCGCCAAAGTGGATAACCTCACATTTATTCACATTATACTGCATCTGCCATGCATTTGCCACGCACCCAGCCTACCCAAGTCACTTTGCAGCCTCCTAGCATCTTCCTCACAGCTAACATTGGCCCCCAGCTTAGTGTCATCCGCAAACTTGGAGATGTTGCATTCAATTCCCTCATCCAGATCATTAGTATATATATTATAAAGAGCTGGGATCTCGGCACTGAGCCTTGCGGTACCCCGCTAGTCACTGCCTGTCATTCTGAAAAGGACCCGTTTACTCCTACTCTTTGCTTCCTGTCTGCCAGCCAGTTCTCTATCCACATCAATACTGAACCCCCAATACCTGTGTTTTAAGTTTATATGCTAATCTCTTATGTGGGACCTTGTCGAAAGCCTTCTGAAAGTCCAGATATAACACATCCACTGGTTCTCCCTTATCCACTCTACTAAGATTCGTCAGACATGATTTACCTTTCATAAATCCATGCTGACTTTGTCCAATGATTTCACCACTTTCCAAATGTGCTGCTATCCCAGTGTGCTGCAATCTCTCTGTCTCTCTTTCTGTCTGTGACTCTCTCTCTGTGTCTGTCTGTCTCTCCCTCTCTCTGTCTCTCACTCTCTCTCTCTGTTTCTCTCTGCCTCTCTTTCTCGCTCTCCCTCTCTCTCTCTCTCTCTCTCCCTCCTTCTCTCTCTCTTAAGTGAAAAAAAAGATAGAGAGACACAGAGGCAGAGAGATACGGACACATAGAGAGAGAGAGAGAGAGAGAGAGAGAGAGAGAGAGAGAGAGAGAGATAGAGAGAGAGACAGAGAGAGAGACAGACAGAGAGAGGGACAGAGAGTGAGACAGAGAGAGAGAGAGACAGAGACAGAGACAGAGACAGAGACAGAGACAGAGAGACAGAGACAGAGACAGAGACAGAGACAGAGACAGAGACAGAGACAGAGACAGAGACAGAGACAGAGAGAGAGAGAGAGAGAGAGAGAGAGAGAGAGAGAGAGAGAGAGAGATAGATATGGAGAGAGACACAGGCGGTGAAGAAAGCAAATGGTATGTTGGCATTCATAGCAAAAGGATTTGAGTACATGAGCAGGGAGGTTCTACTGCAGTTGTACAGGGTCTTGGTGAGGCCACAACTGGAGTATTGCGTACAGTTTTGGTCTCCTAATCTGAGGAAAGACGTTCTTGCCATAGAGGGGGGTACAGAGAAGGTTCACAAGACTGATTCCTGGAATGGCAGGTCTTCCATATGAAGAAAGACTGGATAGACTTGGCTTGTACTTGCTGAAATTTAGAAGATTGAGGGGGGATCTCATAGAGACTTACAACATTCTTAGAGGGTTGGACAGGCTCGATGCAGGAAGATTGTTCCCGATGTTGGGGAAGTCCATGACAAGGGGTCACAGTTTAAGGATTAGGGGGAAGTCTTTTAGGACCGAGATGAGAAGATAATTTTCCACACAGAGAGTGGTGAGTCTCTGTAATTTTACTTCGGAGTCACGTGAGTGACTACGTGAAGACCCCGTCCAGCACGCATGCGCGACATTAGCGTTCATGCAGTGCACCCGCGACGAACGGGAGTTCAAGGCGCTCCCGCTACAATTTGAAAAGTCGGGCCGACAGGTAAGCTTTACCGTGGCCGTGTGTCTTTTTCTCTGTGGTCTGCTTGTTTTCCAGAAAGAATGAGCAAGTGAAGATCGTACTACGATGTCTTTAAGTCTTAAGTACTTTTATTAAACACACAGCATACATAGCCCTGGCTGTACGTGGTCTGTCACGAGCACTAGAGAGAGAGCTAGGGGCGTGCGGGTTACAATTATACTAACTGCTGGGGGAGTGGTTAGCATGGACATGATACTAGCAATTAAAGGTGTACACACAAGCATCTACATCCTTCCTCTACCAAAACAAGCAGTGAGTGACAGGGCGACCACGTCTCATGCGCCAGGGTAAGTGCAAACAGTAAATTAAAGGTGTACATAATCACACGTAATCGCCGTAGCGGACCGGCGGCCTGACCAGGCGACCAGACCGGGTCCGCACCTCGCCATCACCTCCTTCCCCGACAGCAACAAGCGGGAACGCTGGATCAAGGTGGGGGCTATGGACAGGAGGGCTATGGACAGGAGAACCCCTAGGCGATGAAGGCAGCGGGGAGGGAGGGGAAGAGAACGGCGGGGAAGCCGCAGAAAGACGCTCCGGAGGAGGACGAGGGGAGGCCGGCCCCAGAGGAACCGGCAGAGCACAGGGCTGCGACAGAGGCAGCGGAGGGGCATAAGGAGCCGCCGGGGAAGGGAGAGGCTCGTTCACGAGCCGGAGATGCTGGCGGGACCGGCGGAACACCCTGCCGTCGCGGTTGACCAGGTAGGAGCGAGGGGAACCGGCAGAGCCGACGACCACAGCCAGCCCGGAGCGGCCAGAAGAGGACCACATACGGACTACCTGACCGGGGAGAAGAGGACAGAGAACACGGCAAGACCTGTCATGGGAACGCTTCTGGATACGGTGTTTGACAGCAATGCGTTCCCGGACCAAGGCAGGTTTCAGGACGGAGGGGGACAGGGACTGTTGAGACACCGGGACCGTGGGCCTCGTCACTCGGGACATTAGGCGCTGAGCCGGGGAGCCCAGGGCACGGTCGCGGGAGATGTTGCGGAGGTTCAGCAGGGCCAGGTAGATGTCGGAGCGGGATAGGCGACAACGTTCCAACAATCCTTTAGCACTGCGGACCGCGCGCTCGGCCAGTCCATTGCTCTGCGGGTATTCCGGGCTGCTGGTGTAATGACGAAAGTTCCATCGTTCAGCAAAAGCGCGGAACTCGGCACTGGTGAACTGGCTGCCGTTGTCCGACTGCAGGCTGACCGGAGATCCGAAGGTGGCAAAGTGGCGGCGCAACTTCTCGATGACCGCGGAGGAAGAGAGGGAGTGGAGCTGGTCAACTTCAAACCAGCTGGAGTAAGAGTCGACAAGCACCAGGAAGTGCTTTCCGTGCCACTCGAAGATGTCGGTTGCTAGCGCAGACCATGGCAGGTCAGCAGCTGGCTGCTGCAGGAGCGGCTGCCGCTGTTGCTGTGGAGCGAGGCTGTTACAGGTAGGGCACGCGGAGACCCTATCCCGGAAGTAGCGAGGCATGTCGGGCCAGAAGAACTGGCTCTGAGCGACAGAAAGGGTCGCCTCGGCCCCGGGATGGCCACGATGAGCGGTTTCGAAGTATTGTTCCCGTAGTGCTTCGGGCACCACCACCTTGTGCCCCTTCACAATCACACCACCACGCAGCACCAACTCATCACGAACCAAGAAGTAAGGCACCGCTGCGGCCGGCAGGGAAGAGCGGCGGTCTGGCCAACCCTGCCTGATGATCGCGGCCAGCTGCTGTAGCGAAGCGTCTGCCGCCGTGTGCTCGGCTAGGGACTTCAACTGACTGGAGGGCACGAAGTTCACGCCCAGGACCATCAGATCGGACGTCTCGTACGGATGCTGGGTTGTGGATGAGAGAGGCGCCCGAGACAGCGTGTCCGCAACAACCATGTCCTTGCCCTTGCGATAAACCACTGTGAAAGTGAAGCGTTATTTTCAGGTCTCCGACTGGAGGCGTGGGTTCGTATCCCACTTCTGACACCATGTAGAGAAGGTACACAGACACCTTAAAGTCTTCAGTACTTTATTAAGCATACGTTATACATAGCCCTGGCTGTACGTGGTCTGTCACGAACACTAGAGAGAGAGCTAGGGGCGTGTGGGTTGCAATTATACTAACTGGTGGGGGAGTGGTTAGCATGGACATCGTTACTATCAATTAAAGGTGTACACACATATCATCTACACACAGATAGATAGTAGTAAAGAATGCTTTTAATACATTGGCTTTCATCTGACATCCGCATCCATGTCAACCAGAAACCGCCGATTGGAATGACGGTCCCAGGCGTAGAGGTGATTCTTCTGGCCAGCCAAGGCAGCCACTACTGGCAGCCGGCCGCAGCGTTCCCCAGATACGTGCAGGGCGGCGGCTTTGTTGGGCCACAGCATTTCCCGGATGCAAGCAGGGCAGCATTGGTGGGCTGCAGGACCCCAGCGTTGGTAGTAGCAGCACCGCCTACCTTTACCCACGTCACTCGAAACCGGCCCTCCGGTGGAACCCTCAGCCCACACAGAATGGCCGCCAGCCTCGCCAACACAAGACCGATAGAAAATGCACCCTGCAGTGTGGCATGTCACAGCTCGTCGGTACGTTCAGCCAGCCGCAGCGGGTCAGCAACATCCTCACCCGCGAGGAGCAGGCGGATGTCCTCGGGCATCTGCTCCAGAAACACGTGCTCAAAAAGGAAACGGCTGATGCCCATCCATCAAGATGAGCATTTCACTCATCATATCCGATGGCTTGCGATCACTGAGACCACCCATGTTCACAATCCTCGCAGCCCGCTCGCGCTTGCTCAGCCCGAAAATGTACAATAGAAGCGCCTTCAGGTCAGTGAAGGAAATGAACGAGACGACCAGCCGTGTCCTGATCCAAGGCCCCGGCCTTAGTAATAATATTTCGTGCTGTGAGCAGTAATGTGCCGAATATGAAATTGAGCCTCGGCCTGCTCCAACCATATGTGCGGCTGCGACATCGAAAACACGGGCAATTTAACCACAACGGCATTCTCGGAGTCTCTCTCCCTCTCTCTCTGATTCTCCCTGTCTCTCTTATTGTCTGTTACTCTCTGTCTGTCACTCTCTGTCTGTCTGTCTCTCTGTCTCTCACTCTCTATCTCCATTTTTCTCTTTCAGTCCGGACCGCTCCGGCTCCCCTCATCCCCGACACTACATCCCCACCAGATGGGGGGTGGACTCACCAGCACCTTGGCTGCCCTCAATGTCCGCTCACGTCCCCGTCTCTCCGTCCACATCAACATTACTGGGGCCTGAAGGGGGGGGGGGAGAGGCAGGGGTTGAGGGGAGTGTGGGGGGGGGGATTGAGGGGAGAAGCAGGGGGTGTGAGGGGGAGGGGTGTGAGGGGGAGGTTTGAAGCGGAGGGGGTGTGAGGGGGGAGGGGTTTTGAGGGGGGGGTTTGAGGGTGTGTGAGAGGGGGAGAGTGTGTGAGGGGGAGGGGGGTGAGGGGGAGGGGGTGTTAGGGGGGAGAGGGTGTGAGGGGGGAGGGGGTGTGAGGGGGAGGGGGTGTGAGGGGGACGGGGTGTGAAGTGGGGAGGGGGTGTGAGTGGGAGGGGGTTGTGAGGGGGAGGGGGAGGGGGTGTGAGGGGGAGGGGGTGTGAGGGGTATGAGGGGGGAGGGGGTGTGAGGGGGAGGGGGTGTGGGGTGTGAGGGGGGAGGGTTGTGAGGGGTATGAGTGTGGTGTGTGAGGGGGAGGGGGAAGGGGGTGTGAGGGGGGGGGTGTGAGGGGGGTTTGGGGAGACAGACAGACGGGGGGGAGGTGATGGGCGTGTGGAGCCGCCGCGCGGACCCGGACCTGGAACCGTCCACCATCGGGCAACCGCCCGCCAACTGTCTGGATCTTCGGGGACGTCACCCCGCCCCACCCCGCCCACCCTGCGCCGTGACGTCCCCCCCGCCCCGACCACCCTGCGCCGTGACGTCCGCCCGCCCCGACCACCCTGCGCCGTGACGTCCGCCCGCCCCGACCACCCTGCGCCGTGACGTCCCCCCCGCCCCGACCACCCTGCGCCGTGACGTCCACCCGCCCCGACCACCCTGCGCCGTGACGTCCCCCCGCCCCGCCCACCCTGCGCAATACTCCAGGTGTGGCCTCACCAAGACCCTGTACAGCTGCAGTAGAACCTCCCTGCTCTTGTACTCAAATCCTTTTGCTATGAATGCCAACATACCATTTGCTTTCTTCACAGCCTGTGTCTCTCCATATCTCTCTCTCTCTGTGTGTGTTTGTATATATATATATATATATGTATATATATATATATATATATATATATATATATATGTGTATATATATATATATATATATATATATATATATATATATATATATATATATATATATATATATATATGTATGTATATATATATATAAGAGATTATAGTATACATCTTAATAGTGAATAACACAATTTCAAATAGCGATATCAATAGAGACATGAATACAAATCAAAAAGAAAATCAGAGTTATTTTCATCTAATCCTGCCGGGTACCCATTGAGTTGTGATGCCAAGTACAGCTACCCCTTCAGATATTCTGTATATGGAGACCATATCTGTTCAAAGAGTTCGTATTTGTCCATTAGGACAAATTTGATTCTTTCCAAATGCAACGTCTCCAACATTTCCACTGTCCACATTTTAATTGTGGGGGATAATGTTCCCTTCCAAAATTTAAATATTAATATTTTCCCTATTATCAAACAGTAATCCAAGAAATCTCTTTGGTTTACTGTTAATATTAGATTTGAATCCGGAACTCCTAATATTATTAATTTTGGATCTGGGTCCAGATTAATTTTAAGAACTTCAGAGATAACTCTAAAGATTTCTGTCCAATAATAATTAAGTTTTATATGTTACAAAACTATGCGTTAAATTAGCTTCCAAGTTCTGACATTTATCACAAATAGGAGAAATGTTAGAATAAATTCTATTTAATTTAGTATTTGAATAATGTAATCTGTGTAATACCTTAAATTGTATCAATATATGTCTAGCACGATGTATATGTTGTAGGCTTTCTTCCCAAGTTTCCTTTGTTATAGATAAACCTAATTCATTTTCCTATGTTTGTCGATATATTTCCGAAGTTGGGATTTCCTTATCCAAAATAGTATTATATATATACGCTATTAATTTTCTGTATTTGTGTGTTTATTAAACAATTCATCTAATAATCCTCGTTTTCTATTTTTATAGTCTTGCGTATTTGACTTAAGATAGTTTCTAATTTGTAAATACATAAATATGTTATTTGACTGAAATCCATAGATATCCTGTAACTCTTGAAATGAAAGAAATTTTCCTTTCTTGTAAAGGTGTTCTATCCTTTTAATTCCTAAATCATTCCAGTGTTTAAACCCCTTGTCCAATACAGAGGGCCTAAACAGGGGATTATTCATAATTGGCAAACAAAGTGACAAATTATCCATATGTAAGGTCTTAACTATTTGTTTCCAAATATGTCTATTGCTATGAATTATAGGGTTGTCACCATACATTTTTTTTGTACTTCCCTTGGTGCAAAAAGAATCGAACCTACATCAAAAGGCAAACAGTCTTCCTTTTCCATCTTTAGCCAGCTTGGTTCATGATCTAAATTTACCAACCAAAAATTCATATTCTTAATCTGAACTGCCCAGAAATAATATAAGAAATTTGGCAGTGCTAGTCCATCATTTATTTTAGATTTACATAGATGTTTTTTTACTTATTCGATGATTTTTATAGTCCCAAATAAAACTATTAACCAAAGTATGTATTTTTTTTTTAAACATTTTAGGGAGATATAAAGGGATGGTTTGAAATAAATATAACAATTGTGGCAAAAAAAATCATTTTTATAGCATTTATTCTACCGATCATTGAAATAGGTAGTGTTTTCCAATATAAAATATATATTTTTAGTTTATTTAACAATTGAGGGTAATTATATTTAAATAACCAGTTATACATTAATTTAGATTTAGATACATTAATTCCTAGATATTTAAATTTGTCCGTGACTATTTTAAGTGGGAATTGTTCTAATATATTTAATTTTATTCCAGTTATAGGCATAATTTCACTTTTATTCCAGTTAATTCTATACCCAGAAAATGTGCCAAACTTAGTTATAACATTAAGTAGATTGGGAATACTAATCTCCGGTTTTGTGATATAAATTAAGATGTCATCTGCGTATAGAGATATTTTATTCGTTGCAGTTTTGGTATTATATCCATATATTTCTGGTTCTGATCTAATCATTTCGGCTAATTGTTCTATTTCCAGAGCAAATAGTAATGGTGATAACAGGCATCCTTGTCTACAACCCCTAAAGAGATTAAATTTTGCTGATAACATTTGATTTGTTAATAGTCTTGCAGTTGGATTCGAGTATATGATTTTTACCCATTTGGAAAATCTATCCCCAGTTGAAATTTCTGCATAATTTTAAATAAATATGGCCATGCAACCTGGTCAAATGCTTTTTCAGCATCTAAGGATATGACAGCTAGTTCAATATCATTCACTCTTTTTGAGTATATGATATTGAATAGATGTCTCAGATTATAAGATGTATAGCGTTTTGGGATAAAACCTGTTTGATCATGATGTATTAAGTTATTAATCACTAAACTTAGCCTCCGAGATAAAAATTTAGCTAGTATTTTTTGATCAGTGTTTAAAAGAGCTATTGCTCTGTATGACCCAGGATCTTCCAAATTGTAGATTCATTTAATGATTCTGGTAAATTGTTCATAAACATATGTATATATTATATGTAAACGTGGAGAGATCAGATTATAAAACTTCTTATAAAATTCAACACTTAAGCCATCAGGGCCTGCGGCTTTTCCGTTATAATTTTTACTTAATTCAATGGAATTTTTTATTTTGTCATGGTCCTTTCTGTCATTTTTTTTTTCTTTTAGCACAATGAATTATGGTTTTTATTTCAGGAATAACATTTAAAAAAGCCACAATAGCACAGCAACAACCGTTAGACTTAAAACTTTATGGACATGGGTTTAAAAGGCAGCCTGATGATTCATGTGGTTCTTATGAAATGCCAACTTGTGTACTGCCATCACAGCAGATTTACAATTACTTTACCGAGGGGTCGGGGTCGGATGTTTTGGGAACGACTCCACAGCCCAGTTTATCCCGCTCCCCTGTGTACTTATAACATTATTTACCTCAGTTTTACCCCAGACCGGGTTTATTTTGCTCCCCTGTGTGTTTATATAGCGATGTTACAATACTTACCTTCAGTTCGGCCACTGGCCGTGTGCGCAACTTTGGCGCCCTTGAGGGGAGGGGCGGGATTAAAATCCAGTTTTCTACCGCCTGTCCGAGGCCGATTTCCTTGGGCTGCTAGCTGCTGCAGAAAAATTGTTCTGACTTCCATTCCCAATTTTTTTTAAATCTCGAGACCATTTAGTGATTATATTAAAATAAAAAGTGACTTTGAACGCCCTCAACGCCTACAACGTGACCGATCTCACGTACGGGACAAAACAAAATGTAAGTTGTGTATTTTACAAATAAACGTGCTTCTTGTGTGACTTTAATCAATCCTCTACAGGCAAAAATGTTACTTGGGCCCCATACGAACCGGCAGTGCTTTTCCTGCCGATATGGGGTTCAAATTCATCGCAAATGCAACGTTCCAATCGATCGCGTTCCAGAAGCAAGATGATTAAAATGCCCTTTTTTTGGCGATAAGCCGTCTAAATTGTCTATATTTTGTGTTATTCCCTCTCCATGATCATTATTTTTCAACTCATTATTCACAACAGTTTGACTCACATGTGCTGTGCAAAAAACAATAATTTGATTATATTTTTGGTGGATGTTTCTAGATTAATTTACGGGAATATATTCCTTCCATCTGGGATATAAATCCATGACAGAGAGATTTAAAAATCATGTTATATTGTGAATTCTTGTGTGAATGGGATTAGTTTGTTATTTGGATACTTAGGCTATTTAAAAATATATCCTTTCTTAAGAAATGGAATCTACAGGAGATTGTAAATGGGAAAGTAGTGGGCAGAAAGACATGTCATGTGTGGTTTGAAGAGCAAAAACTTGTTGTTTACAATGCCAAAATTGAAAAGTTGAGGAAAAACAAGGTGTACAGAGTTGCTAATTGGTTACAATCTGAGGAGTATGATAATGCTACTGATTATGATCTGCCAATGTACCAGCTAGCAACTGATCGTCTCCATAAAGACTTGGTCTATTGCTAGAAATTGTAATTTATTTACCTATCTGTTACGGATTTACAGCATATAATACAATAATATTAATGTTCTGATCTTGAGAATATCGCATTTTTGAATTGTCAAGGCAGTTTGGGTGCTTATTACTATTTCCGTCACAATGGTCAATTTTGTAATTAGCTACAATTAGGTAATTAACTAATTATATGCTTTACTTTCAGGTCATCCAAGTAAGATGATCCAGGAAGAAGGGTCTCGACCCGAAACGTCGCCTAACTCCTTCGCTCCTTAGATGCTGCTGCACCCGCTGAGTTTCTCCAGCATTTTGTGTAACCCTCGATTCTCCAGCATCTGCAGTTTCTTCGTCAACACTTTGTCTACTCCACTGCGACATCTCCTCAAGGTATGCCTACTTTGAAGAAGTTCTCCTCCTCCCTACGGAAGAGGAAGAAGGGTCTCGACCCGAAACGTCGCCTATCTCCTTCGCTCCTTAGATGCTGCTGCACCCGCTGAGTTTCTCCAGCATTTTGTGTAACCATCCAAGTAAGATGTTTTATATTTTTTTCAGAATGCTTCAATCTATAATAGCTGAACATTTCATTCAGTTCTCTTAAATTTTAAGAAAGTTATGGAATTTTGACTGTCCTCGATCACAGATTTTGTGTTAAGTCAATGGAAAAGCAAGAGGGAACAAGATGCTAATTTCAGAGTATGAAAATGGCAATAACTTTTTTAATACTGAAGATATAAAAGTGAATTAGGTGTCAAATTAAACTTCTTTTTATGCTTTATCTGATGGGATAAATTGCAGACTTGATATCTACAATCTCACAATTTTGTAACTACTGTGGGTTTATAACAATATTTACCCCAGTTTCCCCCCCCCCCCCCAGACGTGTAGTTTATGTGTTGATTTATTGATTATTTTCAGATGGGGGGGGCAGAGAGAGGGAGATGTTTATAGACGGTGAGTTTATATTATTTACCCCAGTTTTCCCCCAGACGTGTAGTTTTTGTGGAGATTTACCTCAGGTCTCCCCCAGATTTACCGGGTTTAGTTCCCCAGACGTGTAGTTTATGCGGAGATTTACAGGCGTGTAGTTTATGTGGAGATTTACAGACGTGTAGTTTATGTGGAGATTTACAGGCGTGTAGTTTATGTGGAGATTTACAGACGTGTAGTTTATGTGGAGATTTACAGACGTGTAGTTTATGTGGAGATTTACAGGCGTGTAGTTTATGTGGAGATTTACAGACGTGTAGTTTATGTGGAGATTTACAGACGTGTAGTTTATGTGGAGATTTACAGACGTGTAGTTTATGTGGAGATTTACCTCGGGTCTCCCCCAGATTTACCGGGTTCATTTCCCCAGACGTGTAGTATATGTGGAGATTTACAGGCGTGTAGTTTATGTGGAGATTTACAGACGTGTAGTTTATGTGGAGATTTACAGGCGTGTAGTTTATGTGGAGATTTACAGACGTGTAGTTTATGCGAAGATTTTACTTGCGTGTAGTTTATGTGGAGATTTACAGACGTGTAGTTTATGTGGAGATTTACAGGCGTGTAGTTTATGTGGAGATTTACAGGCGTGTAGTTTATGTGGAGATTTACAGGTGTGTAGTTTATGTGGAGATTTACAGACGTGTAGTTTATGTGGAGATTTACAGGCGTGTAGTTTATGTGGAGATTTACAGGCGTGTAGTTTATGTGGAGATTTACAGACGTGTAGTTTATGTGGAGATTTACAGGCGTGTAGTTTATGTGGAGATTTACAGGCGTGTAGTTTATGTGGAGATTTACAGACGTGTAGTTTATGTGGAGATTTACAGACGTGTAGTTTATGTGGAGATTTACAGACGTGTAGTTTATGTGGAGATTTACAGACGTGTAGTTTATGTGGAGATTTACAGACGTGTGGTTTATGTGGAGATTTACAGACTTGTAGTTTATGTAGAGATTTACAGACGTGTAGTTTATGTGGAGATTTACAGGCGTGTAGTTTATGTGGAGATTTACAGACGTGTAGTTTATGTGGAGATTTACCTCGGGTCTCCCCCAGATTTACCGGGTTTATTTCTCTCCGCTGCTGATTTATAACGTTATTTACTCAGTGAATAAGAGGGGGAGGTTTATAACGGGGGAGTTTGCCCCCAGTTTCCACACACACACGTGTAGTTTATGTGGTGACTGACCTCACTCTCCCCACATTGACGACCCCGCTCCGCTGCTGATTTATTTACATTATTCACCTCAGGTCCGTCGGCAGCGACGTCACCAACTGCCGCTTCTCCGCCGCCATTTTGATGCGGTCGATGGGGAGACTCGGCCCGGGGCGGGCGGGCGGCCATCTTGGTGAGGGCAGGTGAGGTCGGCGCCGCTGATTGGTCCGCAGCCGGCGGCCATCTTGGTGAGGGATTGACGGCGGCAGCTAAATATGAGAGGTTGACGGCGGCCATCTTGGTGAGGGGTCGCCGTCAAGATTCAAGAGAGTTTATTGTCATGTGTCCCTGATAGGACAATGAAATTCTTGCTTTGCTTCAGCACAACAGAACATAGTAGGCATGACTACAGAACAGATCAGTGTGCCCATATACCATTATATAAATATATACACACAAGAATAAATAAACTGATCAAGTTCAAACAGATAATGGGCTATTAATGTTCAGAGTTTTGTCCGAGCCAAGTTTAATAACCTGATGGCTGTGGGGAAGTAGCTATTCCTGAACCTGGTCGTTGCAGTCTTCAGGCTCCTGTACCTTCTACCTGAAGGTAGCGGGGAGATGAGTGTGTGGCCAGGATGGTGTGGGTCGTTGATGATGCTGACAGCCTTTTTGAGGAAAGACTGCGATAGATCTCCTCGATGGAAGGGAGGTCAGAGCCGATGATGGACTGGGCAGTGTTTACTACTTTTTGTAGTCTTTTCCTCTCCAGGGCGCTCAAGTTGCCGAACCAAGCCACGATGCAACCGGTCAGCATGCTCTCTACTATGCACCTGTAGAAGTTAGAGAGAGTCTTCCTTGACAAACCGACCCTCAGTAATCTTCTCAGGATGCAGAGGCACTGATGTGCTTTCTTAATAATTGCATCAGTGTTCTTGGGCCAGGAAAGATCTTCAGAGATGTAAACGCCCAGTAATTTGAAACTCGTGACCCTTTCAACCATCGACCCATTGATATAAACGTCAGTGGCGCTGGTTGATGGTGGCCATCTTGGTGAGGGGTTGATGGTGGCCATCTTGTTAGGGTCTCGCCGTTCATAACACCATCTTGAGAAGGTACCAATGGCTCACACAATTGTGGTCCATTCTCCTATAAACCTATCTTGTTCACGCCCCTGTCCAAGGGTCTTAGTTTCCAACCCTTCACCCACTTCATGCGCCTGGGACCCACAAAAAACTGTTCATATCAACAATCTAGGGGTACAGAGGAAAGCAGCACACTCTTGCATCAGGAACTACAATAGAGGTAGCAGTGCCACCCAGCGCTGTCCGACCTGGAGTGGGAAACGCTGGAAACAAGAAGGGCAAGGAACAGACCAGCCATGTTGTACAAGATTCAAAAGGGGATCGTGGGCATAACTGCAGATAGATACATAACATACTCAACAGAAAGGAGAACAAGAAAGAGAAATGATATGCAAATAGAAATCCCATTCACCAGGACAGATATTTACAAGAACTCATTATTTGTAAGTACCTTAAGGGAATAGAATAAACTAGACAACAATATAGTCAAATCATCTTCACTAGACATTTTTAAGGGGGCACTAACAGCACGTTAGTGTGCACAACACATCCAAGTTGGCGTTATGCAGAGTACTGTCGTGCCGACTACAAATTCAGAAGGTTCAGAAGGATCAATGCGTGGAGGAAGGGACTGCGGATGCTGGTTTAAACCGAAGACAGACTCAATGTGCTGGAGTAACTGGGCGGGACGGGCAGCATCTCTGGAGAGAAGGAATGGGCGACGTTTGAGGATCAGCAGAGGGATCTAGGAGCGACCAATGGGACCATATCCCGCATCCCTGGCCTGACGCCACAAAGGACCAGGACCTCCTTGCGACTCCTGGAGTAACAAAGCGGGTGAAGCAGAGAGAAGGAATAGGTGACGATTCGGGTCAAGACCCTTCTTCAGACTGATGGTGTGGGTAGCGAGTAGCTGGCGTCACCTGGTTCAAGGGGGAAGGGGAAGACCCAGTGATAAGACCCAGTGGTAAGGGCCAACATAGGAGATTAGTGGGCAAGATTTGGGCACATGGTATTGGGGGTAGAGTGCTGACATGGATCGAAAATTGGTTGGCAGACAGGAAACAAAGAGTAGGGATTAAAGGGTCCCTTTCAGAATGGCAGGCGGAGACAAGTGGGGTACCGCAAAGCTCGGTGCTGGGACCGCAGCTATTTACAATATACATTAATGATTTAGATGAAGGGTTTACAAGTAACATTAGCAAATTTGCAGGTGACACAAATCTGTGTGACAGTGTGAACTGTGAGGTGGATGCAGGGTGACTTGGACAGGTTGGGTGATGCATGGCAGATGCAGTTTAATGTGGATAAATGTAAGGTTAATGTGAGCAAAAACAGTAAGGCAGATTATTATCTGAATCGTGTCAAATTGGGAAAAGGGGAAGTACAATGGAATCTGCGGGTCCTTGTTCATCAGTCACTGAAAGTAAGCATGCAGGTAGAGCAGGCAGTAAAGAAAGCATGGCCTTCATAACAAGAGGAGTTGAGTATAGGAGCAAAGAGGTCCTTCTGCAGTTGTACAGGGCCCTAGCGTACTGCGCATGTTGTTCCATTGTTTAAAAAGGGTTCAAAGAATAAACCTAGCAATTATAGACCTGTTAGTTTGACGTCAGTGGTGGGTATATTAATGGAAAGGATACTTAGAGATAATATATATAAGCAGCTGGATAAACAGGGTCTGATCAGGAACAGCCAACATGGATTTGTGCCTGAAAGGTCATGTTTGACAAACCTTCTTGAATTTTTGAAGCGGTTACTAGTGAAATTGATGAGAGTAAAGCAGTGGATGTTGTCTATATGGACTTCAGTAAGGCATTTTGACAAGGTTCCCCATGGAAGGTTGGTTTAAGAAGGTTCAATGTTTGGGTGTTAATGGCGGAGTAGCAAGATGGATTCCAACAGTGGCTGAATGGGAGATGCCAGAGAGTAATGGTGGATGGCTGTTTGTCAGGTTGGAAGCCGGTGACCAGTGGGTACCTCAGGGATCTGTGTTGGGTCCACTGTTGTTTGTCATGTAATCAATGATCTGGATGATGGGGTGGAAAATTGGATAAGTAAGTATGCAGATGATACTAAGATAGGTGGTGTTGTGGATAATGAAGTAGATTTTCAAAGTCTACAGAGAGATTTGGGGCCATTTGGAAGAGTGGGCTGAAAGATGGAAGAAGGAGTTTAATGCTGATAAGTGTGAGGTGCTACATCCTGGCAGGACAAATTAAAATAGGACGTACATAGTAAATGGTAGGGAATTGAGGAATGCTGTGGAACAGAGGGATCTAGGAATAACTGTGCATAGTTCCCTGAAGGTGGAATCGCATGTAGAAAGGGTGGTAAAGAAAGCTTTTTCGTGTGCTGGCCTTTATAAATCAGTGCATTGAATATAGGAGTTGGGAAGTAATGTTAAAATTGTACAAGGCATTGGTGAGACCAATTCTGGAGTATGGTGTACAATTTTGGTCGCCTAATTATAGGAAGGATGTCAACAAACTAGAGAGAGTACAGAGGAGATTTACTAGAATGTTGCTTGGGTTCCAGCAACTAACTGGAATAAGTTAGGTCTTTATTCTTTATTCTTTGGAGCGCAGAAGGGGGACTTGATTGAGGTCTTTAAAATGATGAAAGGGATAGATAGAGTTGACGTGGATAAGCTTTTCCCTTTAAGGGTAGGGAAGATTCAAACAAGAGGGCATGACATGCGAATTATGGGACGGAAGTTTAGGGGTAATGTGAGGGGGAACGTCTTTACTCAGAGGGTGGTGGCTGTGTGGAATGAGCTTCCAGCTGAAGTGGTGGAGGCAGGATCGATTTTAACATTTAAAAGTAAAGTGGATAGGTATATGGACGGGAAGGGAATGGAGGGGTATGGTCTGAGTGCAGGTAGATGGGACTAGGGGAAAACAAATGGTCGGCAAGGACTGGAAGAGCCGAGAGGGCCTGTTTCCGTGCTGTAATTGTTATATGGTTATATGGTTTATATGCCTGCTATTAAAATTGGGGTTGAAGGTGTCAAGAAGTCATTGCTCTACATCAATACCACAAAAGCAATTGGACCAGATCAGATACAGAATCAAGCCATCAAGATCGCGGCCGAAGAACTGGCTCCAGTTTTGCAGTTCATTTTCCAACAATTGCTTGACTCGGGTGATGTTCCGCTGGATTGTAGGAGGGCTAACATCACTCCTCTCTTTAAGAAGGGTTCAACCACCAACCCAGCGAATTATCGTCCTGTTTCATTAACAAGTACTTGCTGCAAATTGCTGGAGCATTTAATTGATAGTAATCTGATGCGACACGTGAGCAAACATAACATTCTTGCTGACAACCAACATGCATTTAGGAGGCATAGATCATGTGAGTCTCAGCTTATCCTGCCGACAAATGACCTGGCCAAGCACCTTGATAGTAATGTCATCACGGATTCAGTAGTGCTTGACTTTTCTAAAGCATTTGATGTTATCCCACACCGGAGGCTGCTTTGGAAGCTTGACTTCTATGGTATTCGTTCCAACACGAAACGATGGATTTCCAGTTCCCTGACAAAACGTCTTCAGCGTGTGTGTGTGAACGGAAAGAGCTCCAATTAGCATCCAGTGTTGAGTGGTACACCTCAGGGCACAGTACTTGGCCCACATCTGTTTTTGCTTTACATAAATGACATCCATGAAAAAGTCGCAAGCACAACCAGACTATTTGTTACTAACACCTATGAGAGAGAAGCGAGTGTTACCAAACTTCTGAATTCTCTGGGGTGGGACCCTCACCAAGTCAGACGTGAAGCTCACCGTTTGACCTGTTTTTACAAAATGTTAAATGGTCAGCTCGACATAGATTACAAGACCAACACCAAACCCAAACCAGTTAAGAGCAGACGAGGGCATTCGATCCAATTTGTGATTCCAGCTGCCAAGACAGATGTGTACAGCAATTCGTTCTTCCCCCGCACAATTAAAGCATGGAATAATCTCCACCCTACTATAGTTACTCAACCAGATGCAACTACATTTAAGGTAGCTGTTTCTTCCCAAAAACCCTTTCTGGCTTAAATCTTCGCTCCACCACCTCCAGTTTAAATTTAGTTTGGAATATTTTGGAGGACCAAGAAACCAAGCAGAACATTAAAACAAACTTTTAACAAACACTAAAAATTTTTAAAAAGCTGAAAAAACGAAGTCTGCCGGCGCAGCAGCCATCGCACGGCGCCCCTGGTGGGAAGGGTACTGACTGTGGATGATCAGCCACGCTCAAATTGAATGGCGGTGCTAGCTCCAAGGGACGAATAGCCTACTGCTGCACCTATTGTCTATTGAGCTTCCCTGTGGGAGGAGGGTGATCATTGGACCATATGGTGTGAGAGTCTGCAGCATGGAGACTCCAGGCCCGATGCTGAGCCTAGGACTCTGGTAAGGCGACGGCTGCGGCCCACTGGTTAGGCGGTGGAGTGGCCATGGCCGGTAGAGTCGCTTGTCGAGGCCCGCGGGGAGTGGAATGGCACATGGGCGAAGTGTCGGAAGAGCGGTCACCGGATGAAAGTGAAGGCAGCGAGGGTCGGCAGCTCCGGCGAGGCAGCGAGGGTCGGCGGTGTCGGTGAGTTGGTGAAGGTCGGCGGAACGGCCACGGGTGATCAGCTGGCTACCTCCGCACTGTCATGGGCTGTGGGTTGGCAGCGCGCACACACACACACGGCTCTGGGCAGCGGACACACGGGGACGAAAACCAAGCAACGTCCCCGTCAGCAACAGCAGAGTTGGGGACAGTCTGGTCCCTCCACCCACCCAGAGTCACTGACCGGGCTGCTCCGGCACCACGACCCCCTACCAGGGTGATTTTCCCATCCCCTCCTCGACCCACACACCAGATTGATTCACACCCAGCCCCCGACCCACACACTGGATGGATTCACACCCCCCAGACCCACACACCGGGATGATCCACCCCTCCCCCCCGACCCACATACCGGGGTGATTCACATGCCCCCCCCCAGACCCACCCACCAGGGTGATTCACTGCCAGCCCCCAACCCACACACCGGGATGATTCACCCCGACCCACATACCGGGATGATTCACCCCTCCCCCCGGACCCCCACATGGGGTGAGTCACCTCCCACATCCCCACATGGGGTGAGTCAACCCCCGGACCCCAACCTCCACACCGGGTGATTCACCCTCCCGCCCCCCACATGGGATGATTCACCCCCGGACCCTCACAAAAGGGTGATTCACCTGGGTGGTGGGCTGTCTGTAGCTCCACCGCACGTTTCAGCCGCCAAACACCAAACGATATTGCCAAGTGCAGGAACTATCTTTGAAGTTGTGGGGCGGTGTCCGATTGCCCTATGGCTAGATATGCATGGAGGCGAGAATAATTTATTATCATTTCTGGAGGGTTGGCATTTTCTTTCATTATTGATAGTACAACATGAATTCTGAAGAATTCCAAAGAACACAGTTGTCAAAGTTCGTCTCTTAAAGAAAGCAGACAGCAACAAAATTGTTAAAGGTAAACCAAAGCAATCTTTTAATCGATTTGCCAGACGGGAGTGGCGAGATCTACAAAGAGAACCCAATCCTCTTGCTTCCCGCTCAACCTTGCTACGTTGTACTTCTAAGCTTTAATTTTTATGTCCCTGACGTCCCTTGTCAGCCATGGTCGTCCCTGCAGGAGGGGGTTCACGAGAGGGTGGAGTGGAGGGAATTTGTGTTCAGGGGGGCATAGAATGGAGGGAGAGGGGAGAGTATGGGGAGGGAGGAGTGAGAGGAATGTAGATGTGCAGCTTTAAAGGACATTGGTCAGGTAGCATTTGGAGTATTGCATACAGTTCTGGTTACTCCATGACAGGAGTGGAGGCTTTGGGGAAGGTGCAGTGATGGTTAACCAGAATGGTTTAATATGCTGGATTAGAAAAAAGGACACAAAATGCTGGAGTAACTCAGGCAGCATCTCTGGAGAGAAGGAATGGGTGTCTGAAGAAACGACCCGAAACGTTACCCATTCATTCCAGTATTTCATGTTTACCTAAACAGCGCCGATCCATGTGGCGGTGTGCCAGCAGGCTGGAGGAGCGGGCAAAGGCCTTGCCACAGAGCGGGCAGGTGAAGGGGTGCTGGTCGGTGTGGTTTCGCCGGTGCTCCAGCAGGTGGTCAAGGCGGGTGAAGCCCTTACCACAGGACGGGCGGGGGAAGGGACGCCAGTGCTGCCACAGGCTGGGCATGCAGTGTGAAACTCTTGCCACCCTCAGCACATAAAGGTTCTCTCTCTGGTGTGTATCCACTGGTTCTCCCACAGCCCACATACCCTTGTCACAGTGGGAGCAGCTGCACGCCGGCGTGGGTCTGCCGGAGCTGCCACAACCAACTGTCAAAATCCTCACCGCAGTACGGGCAGTCGTAGTGCTGGCCACTGGTGTGCAAGCATTGGTTAGACAGGACGTGAGAGGCCATGGCAAAGCGCTCTCCATATACTGGGCTGGGGAAGGGACGCTCGCCAGTGTGCACCCGCTGGTGGGACAGCAGGTAGGTGGAGCGGGTGAAGCCCTTGCCACACTGGGCGCAGGTGTAGGGCTGCTCCCCGTTGTGGGCACGTTGATGCTTCAGCAGGCTGTCGTAGCGGATGAAGCCTTTGCCGCAGTGAGCACAGGTGTGGGGGGCGCTCCCCGGTGTGGGTCCGCTGGTGAAACCGCAGGTTGCCGGACTGGGTGAAGCCATTGCTGCAGTAAGCTCAGGTATAGGGCCGCAGGTGTGGGTGCGTTGGTGCGTCAGCAGGTCGCTGGAGCAGATGAAGCCATTGCCGCACAGGGCGCAGGTGTAGGGACAGTCGCCGGTGTGGGTGCGCTGGTGCATCAACAGGTAGTTGGAGCGGGTGAAGCCCTTGCCACAGTTGTTGCAGGTGTAGGGCCGCTCCCCGGTGTGCACCCGCCTGTGCTGCTTCAGGTCCGTGGACAACATGAAGCCTTTGCCGCAGTCGGAGCAGGTGAAGGGCCGCTCACTGCTGTGCACCCGCCGGTGCAGCCGCAGCCACGACATCCGGGTGGTAAAGCTCTTGCCGCAGGTGGAGCAGCCATAGGGCTTCTCGCCTGTGTGCACCCGCCGGTGGATCTCCAGCTTGCTCCGGTAAACTGCCAGTCCTTGCCACACACATCACACTCATAACGCTTCTCCTTGTTGTGCCCCGTCATGTGGTCCTCCATCGAAAGCTCAGCCCCTCTAAACTCAGCCTGCACATCGAGCAGATGGGTGTGAGGGGGGGGGGGGGGGGCTCACCTGTCTCTCCGTCCACAGCAAACGCCTCCTAAACCCTGCAGGAGGGGAAACCACAGAGGGTCAACAAGCTGGCAAACAGGACATTACTAGCGCATATTGGGTGCCTTTATGGCGGAGGAAACCGTTATATAACTTTGCGCGGCACAGTGGCGCAGTGGTACAGTTGCTGCCTCACCGCCAGAGACCCGGGCTCGGTCATGACTACGGGTGCTGTCTGTGTGGAGTTTGTACGTCCTCTCCTTGACCTGCGTGGGTGCTCCGGTTTCCTCCAACATTTCAAAGACGTTCAGGGTTGTAGATGTATCGGCCTCCGCAAAATTGTTAAATTGTTCCAAATGTGCGTAGGATAGTGCTGGTGTACGGGGTGATCGCTGGTCGGCGCTCTCTCTCTCTGTCTGTCTGTCTGTCTATCCATGTCTCTCTGTCTCTGTCTCTCTGTCTCTCACTGACTCTCTCTCTCTGTCTCTCACTCTCCATCTCTCTTTCTCTGCCTATCCCTGTCTCTCACTCTCTCTCACTATCTCTCTCTCTCTGGCTCCCTCTCCCTCTCTCTCGCATTGTCTCGCTCTCTCCCCTGTCTATCTCTCTCTGCTCTGCCTCCTCTCTTTCTCTATCTGTCTTCCTCTCTCTTTCTCCCTCCCTCCCTCTATCTCTCTATCTGTCTCCATCTCTCCGTCTCTCTCTCTTTGTGTCTCCTCTGTGTGTGTGTCGCTCTCTCTCTCGGTCTCCCTCACTATATCTCTCTCCATCGCTCCCTCTCTCTCTGTGTGCCTCTCTCTCTCCGTCTCTCTGTGTCTCTCTCTCTCTCACCATCTCTCTCTCTCTCTCTGTGTCTATCTCTCTCTCTGTCTCTGTCCGTCTCTCTCTATCTATGTCCCTCTCTATCTGTCGCTCTCTCTCTCTTGGTCTCTCTCCCTCTCTATCGCTGTCCCTCTCTCTGTCTCTCTCCATCTTTCTCTCTCTCTACTATTCAGGTGCGCTGTCAAGCTGATCGCGCTGTGATCAGATATATCTGCAACCCCGATTTTGACCTCTCTCTGTGATCCTGTGTACGGTGTTCTCCGTATTCTCATTAAGAAGTAGTCAATCCTGGAGTAACCCCCCTACTAGACTGAGTTGAGGTTATTGAGTGGTGTGTATCGTCCCTTTCTAAAGGGTGTTCTCTCCAAAACTCTGTCCTCTCGATCTATATCAGTCTCTCACTCTCTGTCTCTCTCTGTCACTCTCTGTCACTCTCTGTCCACTCTTCTCTTCTCTCTCTCTCTCTCTCTCTCTCTCTCTCTCTCTCTCTCTCTCTCTCTCTCTCTCTCTCTCTCTCTCTCTCTCTCTCTCTCTGTCGATCTCTCTCACTGTCTCTCTCTCTCTCTCTCTCTCTCTCTCTCGCTCTCTCTTTTTATCTCTCTCTCTCACTGTGGAGTATGTAGACTGGGCAATGTTCAGGGACTCGGCAACGGATCTGAATAAGTACGCCACAGTCGTTACAGAATTCGTAAATAAATGTGTGGAGGACTGCATCCCACCAAAAACCTTCTGAGTGTTTCCTAACCAAAAGCCTTGGATGAACCATGAGATCCGCATTCTTCTGAAGACCAGATCCCGGGCATTCATGTCTGGTGATGCAGAGGTCTACAAGAAGTACAGATACGACCTTGGTAAGGCCATTAAAAAGGCCAAAGGGGGCTTCTGCTCCAAGCTGGAGGATGAGGGATGTTCGGCAACTGTGGCAGGGCATGAATGCAATCACCTCCTACAAGGCAAATTCAGGAGGCAGCTCGAATGTCAGCGAAGCATCACTCCCTGACGAGCACAATACGTTTTACACGTGCGTTGATAGGGAAAACACTGATGTGCCTTCCCGAGCCCCCATTCACTGTGATGGTATTTCGGTCACAGTCACAGAGGACAAAGTCACAAGATCCTTCAGAGGGGTGAACCCTCGAAAAGCACCTGGACCTGTTGGTGTACCCGGGCGTGTTCTAAAAACCTGTGCGGACCAACTATCTGGAGTTTTACGGACATTTTCAACCGCTCACTTCTGAGGTCTGACGTTCCCACTTCCTTTAAAAGGACATGAATAATACCGGTGCCCAAGAAGAGCAAGGTGACGTGCCTCAGTGACTATCGACCAGAGGCATTAATGTCTGTGGTGATGAAGTGCTTTGAAATCCTGATCATGGCGCAAGGTCAACTCATACATCGACAAAAAACATGGACCCACTGCAGTTCGTTACCGCCGCAACAAAATCAACAGTGGAAGCAATCTCCCTAGCTCTCCACTCGCCTCTGGACCACCATGGACAACAAAAACTCATATGTCAGGCTGTTATTCATTGACTACAGCTCAGCATTTTAATACAATCATCCCCTCCAAGCTGGTTACCAAAACTCGCAGAACTGGGTCTCTGCGCATCCCTCTACAATTGGATCCTCGACTTCCTCATTCACAGACCAGTCTGTTCGTATTGGTGCAAATGGGGTTCAGCCTCGATAACAATCGGCACGGGGAGCAACCTCAAGGCTGCGTGCTGAGCCCTGCTGTACTCACTCTATACTCATGGACTGCTTAGCCGGACATGGTGCGAACTTCATCATCAAGTATTCGACCAATGACACCACTGTTGTGGGACGCCATCACTGAGGGACACGATTCAGAGTTAAAGAAGTGAGATCAAATGGTGGCCTAGCACAATAACCCTGGCTCTCAACACCAGCAAAACCAAGGAACTGATTGTGGACTCTTGTAAGGGATTATGATGGGGACCCATAGTCCCGTTTATATCAACGGGTCGATGTGGAAAGGGGCAAGATCAAAATTCCTGGGCGTGCACATTCTCTGAAGATCTTTCCCTGGTCCCAGAGCGCTGATGCAATTATAAAGAAAGCACATCAGCCGCCTCTTCTTCCTGAGAGAAGTTTAATGAAAGTCGGTATGTTAAGGAGACATCTCTCCAACTACTACAGGTGCACAGTAAGAGAGCATGCTGACTGGTTGCATCGTGGGCTTGGTTCAGCAACTTGAGCGTCTCCAGGAGCGGAAAATCGAGGGGATCTATCACAGTCGCTGGCTCAAAAAGGCTGCTTGGCAGCATCATCAAGGAACCCCCAAACACCATCCTGGCCCACACACACTCATCTCCCCGCTACCTTCAGGTAGAAGGTACAGGAGCCTGAAATCTGCAACATCCAGGTTCAGGAATAGCTGCTTCCCCACAGCCATCAGACTATTAAAGTTGGCTCGGACAAAACTCTGAACATTAAAAACCTATTGCAACACTTTTGTATCTGCTTATTCCATGTGAGTGTGTGTGTGTGTGTGTGGGTGTGTGTGTGTGTGTGTGTGTGTGTGTGTGTGTGTGTGTGTGGTGAGTTTTTTTTTTTGTGTGTGGTGTGTGTGTGTGTGTGTGAGTGGTGTGTGTGTGTGTGTGTGTGTGTGTGTGTGTGTATATATATTCATATATATATTCATTCAATGGTATATGGACACACTGATCCGATCTGTATTTATTTATGCCTACTATATATTCCTGTTGTGCCGAAGTAAAGCAAGAATTTCATTGTCCTATCTGGGACACATGACAATAAACTTTCTTGAATCTTAAATTGCCCACAGATTCCCAACTCTCTGTATGGAAACGTTTTTTCCTCAACTCATCAGTCCCTCCTACATGGCCAGATTCACAACTCTCGGGTGGAAACATTTATCCTTTCTCAGTTCCCAAATGGCCATATTCACAAACTCCTGGGTGGAAATGTTTCTCCTCATCGCTCAGTCTTAAAATGGCCATGATTCACAACTTTCCCCCCCTTGGTGGAAAGGTAATTCCCCTCTCTCATCACAGTCCCACCCCCCCCCCTAAATGGCCGAAGAGATCCCTTATTCTTAACGGTGGCCCCTGGTTTTGGACTTCCCCCAACATCAGGAACATGTTTCCAGCCTCTAGCGGGTCTAACCACATCCAAACCTTAATGGATCTTATATGTTTCAATAAGATACCCTCCTCATCCTTCTAAAATTCTAGTCAATATAAGACCAGGCCCCCATATTTTTGAATATTGTGAGCAGTTTTGTGCCCCGTATCTGAGGAAGGATATGCCGGCTCTGGAGAGGGTCCAGATGAGGTTTACAAGAAGCATCCCAGGAATGAGTGGGTTAACGTACGATGAGCGTTTGTCAGCACTGGGTCTGTACTCGCTGGAGTTTAGAAGAACGAGGGGGGACCTCATTGAAACTTCACCAAATAGTGACAGGCCTGGATATAGTGGATGTGGAGAGGATGTTTCCATCATAGTGGGGAGGAGTCTAGGGCCAGAGGGCACAGCCTCAGAATTAAAGGACGTTCATTGAGGAAGGAGCTGAGGAGGAATTTGTTTAGCCAGACGGCGGTGAATCTGTGGGATTCATTGACACAGACAGCGGTGGAGGCCACAAGTCAGTGGATATATTTAAGGCAGGATAGATAGATTGTTGATTAGTTCGGGGGTCAGGAGAATGGGTTAGGAGGGAGAGATTAGATTAGCCAGGACTGAATGGCGGATTAGACTTGATGGGCGAATTCTGCTTACATTATGAAGAGAATAAAACTTAGGAATTGGCTGTGAAATTAGAACTCAGGTGGGGGAGGGGATGGAGAGAGAGAGAAAGCAAGGTTACTTGAAGTTAGAGAAGTCAATGTTCATACCTCGGTGGTGTGAGCTGCCCAAGCGAAATATGAGGTGCTGCTCCTCCAATTTGCGCTGGGCCTCAATCTGAATTTCTCCACATCATCGATTATATCTCGTTCCTCTCTCCACTGACATAGTGTGAAGAAGGGTCTCGACCCGAAACGTCGCCCAGCACTTTGTACCTGTCCTGTTTCCGTGCTCTATATCTGAACTAAACTAGTGTGTGAACGGGCGATCGCTGGTCGGCATGGACTCGGTGGGCCAAACGAATGGCCTGTTTCCGCGCTGTATCTCTAAACTTAAGTGATATATATATATACACACATATACATACACATGCATACTATGGTATATGGACGCACTGATCTGATCGGTATTTATGACTACAATATCCTGTTGTGCTAGACCTAAACATCTATCCATTTCTTAAGAAAAGATAAATTTTATTTTTAATTGCCTAAGTGTCATAACATTAACACAATAATCTACAAAATAACATGATTTTTAAATCTCATTTTCATGAATTTATAGGCCAAATGGAAGGAATTTAGTGTTTAATGCCTGTAAATTAATGGCCATTTAAATCAACTAGCGAGTGGGTTTTAGTGGAATGCGGTAGATTGGAATGTTATGGTTTGCGGTGAATTTAACCCACACTCGGTATGAAAAATACAGCCAGTTCATACATGTTTTTGGTCCCCTTTTCGCAACATGCAAATTTGCTTAAATGCTTCCTAAGAACCACGTTTTTATATTAAAATATTTTTTTATTGCCTAAGTTAGGTCCGTTCTGCTGTCGGCGTTCAGAGCTTTAGAAGATGATTTTTAAACTACTCTAGTTAATAAATTAATCTGCATAGTCTAGCATAGCATATATAGCATAGTCTACTCTAGTTAATAAATAATCTAGCATACTCGACCGCCGCAGGCCCCAACTCTGGCCCGAGCCGCCGGACCGAGTCCCCCGTCGCCATCTTGTCTACGAGCCTCCAGGACTCACCAGGACGCCGCCTTCACCGACCTCCACGCCAATGTTGCCGCCGACCTCCATCTGCCTACCGATGATGCCCGGTCTCGCTGCCTGCCCAGTAACTCTGTTTATCTCCCCCTCCCCGATTCCACCGCCCATCACCAGCACAATGTGACTGCCGAACCTTGCCGCCCCCCGGGACCACCTAACCTCATCGCCGCACCGGGCTCAACCACATCACCATTGTACTGGACCCGCCGAAGACCACAGCCACACCATGCCTCACCTTGCATTTGCCACCGGACTGGGGGCTCCCCGAACATGACCGCGCCGCACCGCACCCCACGCATCTCGCCACCTCACCGGTCGGACCGACCACCACGCCCACACCCGGACCTCCCACGCATCGCCCCCCGACCCCAACACCACTGCCCGTGGACTCCTACCTTCGGGTCCACCGACCCACGACACTCCACCGCCCTCCAGCAGCCCGCAGCCACGCCTCACCTGCAGACGGGACTCTGCAGTGGGCCCTGAAGCCTCCACGTTGCTAACTCCTCCCACCACTCTGTTTTTAACGGCACTGGGTCCTAGTGCCCGCCTCCCCAGCTCCAGTAGCCTTAATGGCTATTCCACTGGGTCTTCCCCACCACCCCCCCCACCATGTAATCCCTGCTCTTCCCCACCCCACAACCACAGCCCCCATAACCCCCACCCCCTGACCACCCTCCACCCCCCACTGCACAACGCTCCGTCCTCAGTGCACTCACTCTGCCTTCTTCAGGCCACAACCCCATCCTTGCCGCGTGTTCACCATACCCCGGACCTCCCCTCTCCAACACCGAAAGGGCCGTGCGGGGCTGGGAAACGATGAGGTTGGCGGCTCGGGAGCGTAGGGAGGTGGAGCTGATGAAGTCGCGTATGGTGCTCGAGATGGTGGCCTGGGTGTTCCTCAGTGGTGGTCATGGTCCAGGGCTAAGTAGGAGGAGGTGTCCAAGATTTGGCGCACGGGCTTCCGCTTTGTAGAGATCGACGCGCCAAAAAACTACCACGGCACCTCCCTTGGTCGGCGGGTTTTTGATAATCCAGTCTGGGTTGTTATTGGAGTGAGTCGATGGCAGTCGTTGGGGGGGGGGGGAGAGATGGGAGTGAGGCGGGAGTGGAGAAGTCGAGGCAGTTGATGTCCCCGATGGCAGTTTCTGGATAAATAGTTCTACAGCCGGAAGGCTACGAGGGTGGTCCAAGTGGAGGGGGTACGTTGGAGACAGGAAAAGGGATCATCAGTGGGCGGTGAGGACATCTTCCCGTGTAAGAACGCTGTGAGGCAGAGGCAACGTTAGAAGAGCTCCAAGTCGTGGAGGGCGCGGAGCACATTGAGGTGGGGACAGAGGGGGGGACAGAGGTAAGACCTCTGAGGGGGAATGGGAGATGGCCAGCTTGGGGGAGTAAGGGGAATGGGAAGTGGCCAGCTTGGGGGAGTAAGGGGAATAGGGAGATAGCCAGCTTGGGGGAGTAAGGGGAATGGAGGTGGCCAGCTTGGGGGGAGTAAGGGGAATGGGAGGTAGCCAGCTTGGGGGAGTAAGGGGAATGGGAGGTAGCCAGCTTGGGGGAGTAAGGGGAATGGGAGTTAGCCAGCTTGGGGGAGTAAGGGGAATGGGAGGTAGCAGCTTGGGGGGAGTAAGGGGAATGGGAGGTAGCCAGCTTGGGAGAGTAAGGGGAATGGGAGATAGCCAGCTTGGGGGAGTACGGAGGGGAATGGGAGATAGCCAGCGTGGGGGGGGTAAGAAGGATGTGAGTTAGCCAGCTTTGGGGAAGTAAGGGGATGGAGGTGGCCAGCGAGTAAGGGAATGGGAGTTGGCCAGCTTGGGGGAGTAAGGGGAATGGGAGATAGCCAGCTTGGGGGGAGTAAGGGGAATGGGAGATAGCCAGCTTGGGGGAATAAAGGGAATGGGAGGTGGCCAGCTTGGGGGGAGTAAGGGGAATGGAGTTGCCAGCTTGGGGAGTAAGGGAAATGGGAGGTGGCACTTGGGGGAGTAAGGGGAATGGGAGATAGCATCTTGGGGGAGTAAGGGGAATGGGAGGTAGCCAGCTTGGGGAAGTAAGGGGAATGGGAGATAGACAGCTTTGGGGAGTAAGGGGAATAGGAGATAGCCAGCTTGGGGGAAGTAAGGGGAATGGGATGGTGGCCAGCTTGGGGGAGTAAGGGGAATGGGAGGTTGCTAGCTTGGGGGGAGTAAGGGGTATGGGTAAGGTGGCCAGCTTGGGGGAGTAAGGGGAATGGGAGATAGCCAGCTTGGGGGAGTAAGGGGAATGGGAGGGAGATAGCCAGCTTGGGGCAGTAAGGGGAATGGGAGGTAGCCAGCTTGGGGGAGTAAGGGGAATGGGAGATAGCCAGCTTGGGGGAGTAAGGGCAATGGGAGGTAGCCAGCTTGGGGGAGTATGGGGAATGGGAGATAGACAGCTTGGGGGAGTAAGGGGAATGGGGGAGGTGGCCAGCTTGGGGGAGTAGGGGAATGGGAGATAGCCAGCTTGGGGGAGTAAGGGGAATGGGAGCTAGCCAGCTTGGGGGAGTAAGGGGAATGGAATAGCCAGCAGTAAGGGAAATGGGAAGTAGCCGATTGGGGAGAAGGGAATGGGAGGTGGCCAGATTGGGGGAGTAAGGGGAATGGGAGGTAGCCAGCTTGTGGGATTAAGGGTAATGGGAGTTAGTAGCTAGCTTGGGGGGGGGAGTAAGAAGGATGGAGGTAGCCAGCTTTGGGGAGTAAGGGGAATGGGAGGTGGCCAGCTTGGGGGTGTTAATGGGAATGGGAGGTGGACAGCTTGGGGGAGTCAGGGGTAATGGGAGGTGGCCAGCTTGGGGAGTAAGGGGAATGGAGATAGCCAGCTTTAGGGAGTAAGGGGAATGGGAGGAAGCCAGCTTGGGGAGTAAAGGGGAATGGGAAGTAGCCAGCTTGGGAGAGTAAGGGGAAATGGGAGATAGCCCGCAGTGCTTGGGGGAGTAAGGGGAATGGGAGGTAAGCCAGCTTGGGGGAGTAAGGGGAATGGCAGGTGCCAGCTTGGGGAGTAAGGGGAATGGGAGATAGCCAGCTGGTGGGGAGTAAGGGGAATGGGAGGTTGCCAGCTTGGGGGAGTAAGGGGAATGGGATGGTACCCAGCTTGGAGGGGGAGTAAGAAGGATAGGAGGTAGCCAACTTTGGGGGTAAGGGGGATGGGAGGTGGCCAGCTTGGGGAGAGTAAGGGCAATGGGAGGGTGGCCAGCTTGGGGGGAGTAAGGGGAATCGGGAGGTACCCAGATAGGGGGTGGAGGGAAAGAAGGATGGGAGGTAGCCAGCTTTGCCCCCCCTTGGAGTAACGGGAATGGGAGGTGGCAGCTTGGGGAGTAATGGGATATGGGATTGGACAGCTTGGGGGGGTCAGGGGGAATGGGAGGTGGCCAGCTTGGTGGAGTAAGGGGTGTAGAGAATGCGAGATAGCCAGCGTGGGGGAGTAAGGGGAATGGGAGGTAGCCAGCTTGGGGGGTAGTAGGGGAATGGGAGGTAGCCAGCTTGGGGAGTAAGGGGCAGGGGAGATAGGACAGCTTGGGGAGTAAGGGGATGGGAGGTACCCAGTAGGGGGTGGGGGGGGTAAGAAGGATGTGGAGGTAGCCAGCTTTGGGGAGTAAGGGGGATGGGAGATGGCCAGCTTGAGGGAGTAAGGGGAATGGGAGGTGGCCAGCTTGGGGGAGTACGGGGTGAATGGGAGGTAGCCAGCTTGTGGGAGTAAGTGGAAGGGAGATAGCTAGCTGGGGGGGTAAGAAGGCATGGGGAGGTAGCCAGCTTTTGGGGCACGTAAGCGGAATGGGGAGGGGCCCGCTTGGGGAAGTAATGGGAATGGGATGTGGACGCTTGGGGGAGTCAGGGGAATGGGAGGTGGCCAGCTTGGGGGAGTAAGGGGAATGGGAGATAGCCAGCTTGGGGGGTGTAAGGGACTGGGAGGTAGCAGCTTGGGGGAGTAAGGGGAATGGGAAGTAGCAGCTTGGGGATGTTAAGGGGGAATGGGAGATAGCCAGATTGGGGGAGTAAGGGGAATGGGAGGTAGCCAGCCTTGGGGGAGTAAGTGGAAGGCAGGTGGCAGCTGGGGGAGTTAAGGGGACATGGGAGATAGCAGGTGGGGAGAAAGGGGAATGGGAGATTGGTACCAGTTGGGGGAGTAAGGGAATGGAGGTACAGCCTTGGTGGGGGCGGGAGTAAGAAGGTAGGAGGGTAGCCAACTTTGGGGAGTAAGGGGAAGGAATGGACGTGGCCTGCTTGGGGGTGTAAGGGGCAATGGGAAGGTAGCCCAGCTTGGGGGAGTAAGGGGAATGGGGAGTAGCACAGCTTGGGATAGTAAGGTGAATTGGGAGTTAGACAGTTGGGGGAGTAAGGGGAATGGGGAGTACCCAGCTTGGGGTTGGGGGTGTAAGAAGGATGGGAGGTAGCCCAGCTTTGGGGAGTAAGGGGATGCGAGGGGGTGGCCAGCTTGGGGGAGTAAGGGGAATGGGGAGTTGGCCAGTTGTGGGAGTGAGGGGAAGGGGATGATAGCCAGGCTTGGGGGAGTAAGTGGAATGGGAGATAGCCGGCTTGGGGGAGTAAGGGGAATGGGAGGTGGCCAAGCTTGGGGGAGTAAGGGGATAATGGGAGATAGCCAGCTTGGGGGTGTAAGGGGGAATGGGAGGTACCCAGATTGGGGGGGGGGAGTAGAAGGATAGGAGGTAGCCAACTTTGGAGGAGTAGGGGAATGGGACGTGGCCAGTCTTGGGGGTTGTAAGAGTAAGGGCAAATGGGGAGGGGCCAGCTTTGGGGGAGTAAGGGGAATGGGAGGTAGCCAGCTTGTGGAGTAAGGGAAGGGAGATAGACAGCTTGGGGCGGCAGTAAGGGGAATGGGAGGTACCCAGCTGGGGGTGGGGGTGGCAAGAAGGATGGGAGGTAGCCAGCTTTGGGGAGTAAGGGGATGGTGGTGGCCAGCTTGGGGAGTAAGGGAATGGGAGTTGGCAGATTGGGGGAGTAAGGGGGAAATGGGAGATAGCCAGCTTGGGGGAGTAAGGGGAATGGGAAGTTGGCCAGCTTGGGGGAGTAAGTGGAATGGATTTAGCCGGCTTGGGGGAGTAAGTGGACCATGGGAGGGTGGCCAGCTTGTGAGGGCGTAAAGGGAAATGGGAGATAGCCAGTTTGGGGAGTAGGGGGAATGGGAGGTAGCCAGCTTGGGGGTGTAAGGGGAATGGGAGATAGCCTGCTTGGGGGTTAAGGGGATGGGAGGTAGCAGGCTTGGGGGATTGAGGAGTTGAAGGGCAGTGGGAGATAAGCAGCTATGGGGGAGAAAGGGAATGGGAGGTTACCCTGCTTGGGGGTGGGGGTGTAAGAAGGGATGGGAGGTAGCCCAGCCTTTGTGGGGTGTAAGGGGTGGTGGAGGGTGGACAGCATGGGGGAGTAAGGGGATGGGGAGTTGGCCAGCGTGGGGGGTAAGGCGGAATGGGAGATAGGCCAGCTTGGGGGAGTAAGGGGAATGGGGAAGTTGGCCAGGCTTGGGGGAGTAAGTTGGAATGGGAGATAGCCGCTTGGGGGCGTTAAGGGGAATGGGAGGTGGCCCAGCTTTGGGGGCGTAAGGGGAATGGGAGATAACCTGCTTGGGGGAGTAAGGTATCGGAGGTAGCCAGCTTGGGGAGTTAAGGGGAATGGGAGATAGCCAGCTTGGGGGTGTAAGGGGAATGGGAGGTGGCAGCTTGGGGGAGTAAGGGGAATGGGATGTTGGCCAGCTTGAGGGAGTAAGGGGTAATTGGAGGTGGCCAGCTTGGGGAGTAAGAGGGAATGGGAGATAGCAGCTTGGGGGAGTAAGGGGAAATGGGAGGTGGCCAGTTTGGGGGAGTAAGGGAATGGAGGTAGCCAGCTTGGGGGAGTTAGGGAATGGGATGTGGCCAGCTTGTGGGAGTTAAGGGGAGAATGGGAGTTAGCCAGCTTGGGGGGACAAGTAAGGGAATGGGAGGTAGCAGCTTGGGGGAGTAAGGGGAATGGGAGGTAGCCAGCTTGGGAGAGTAAGGGGATTGGTGATAGCAGCGTTGGGGAGTAAGTGGGAATGGGAGATAGCCAGCGTGGGGGGGGGGTATATGAAGGATGGGAGGTAGCGATTTGGGGAGTAAGGGGATGCGGAGGTGGCCAGCTTGGGGAGTAAGGGGAATGGGAGGTGGCAGTTTGAGGGTGTAAGGGGAATGGGAGATAGCAGCTTGAGGGAGTAAGGGGAAGGGGAGAGAAGGGGAGATTTGCCTGCTTGGGGGATTATAAGGGAATGGGAGGTGCCAGCTTGGGGGTAGTATGGGGTTGGGTGTTGGCAGCTTGGGAGTAAGGGGAATGGGAGGTGCAGCTTGGGGAGTAAGGGGAATGGGAGATAGCCATCTCTTGGGGGAGTAAGGGGAATGGAGGTAGCCCAGCTTGGGGAAGTAAGGGAATGGAGATAGACAGCTTGGGGGAATAGTGTGAGGAGGTGAGAGTGAGGGCAATAGTAGAGTGCGGAGTAAGGGGAATAGAGGTTAGCCAGCTTG
Organism: Okamejei kenojei; assembly: GCA_035221665.1. Taxonomy (NCBI): domain Eukaryota; kingdom Metazoa; phylum Chordata; class Chondrichthyes; order Rajiformes; family Rajidae; genus Okamejei; species Okamejei kenojei. Next base: position 7,904 of record JAVHYY010000409.1, on the reverse strand, counting down.
GGGGAGTAAGGGGTATGGGAGGTGGCAGCTTGGGGGAGTAAGGGGAATGGCGATGGTGGCTAGCTTGGGGGGGAGTAAGGGGAATGGGAGGTGGCCGCTTGGGGGAGTAAGGGGATGGGAGATAGCAGTTGGGGTAAGTAAGGGGAATGGGAGATAGCCAGTTGGGGAATACGGGCGGACGGGAGGTCGGCCAGCTTGGGGGATTAATTGGTGAATGGTGATCTAGCCAGTATGTGGGAGTCAGGCCGATTGTGAGGTAGCCATATTGTTGTAAGTGTGCCAGTTGATAACTACATCAATGGGGATACCGGTCCTTGTAGTTGGCAGTTGGGGGAGGAAGGTAAGGGGATAGGGATATAGCCAGCTTGGGGCGAAAGGGGATGGGAGTAGCCAGCTTGGGGGAGAAAGGGGAATGGGAATAAGCAGCTTGGGGGGTTAAGGGGAATGGGAGGTGGCCAGATTGGGGGTGGTAAGGGAATGGGAGGAGCCAGGCTTGTGGGAAAGTAAGGGGAGATGGGAGGTAGCTAGCTTGGGGGGGGAGTAAGAAGGATGGGAGGGTTTAGCCAGCTTTGGGGGTAAGGGGAATGGAGAGGTGGCACAGGCTTGGGGGAAGTTAGTAATGGGGAATGGGAGGTGAACAGCATGGGGAGTAAGGAATGGAGGTGGCACAGCTTGGGGAGTAAGGGAATGGAGATAGCCAGCTTGGGGGAGTAAGGGAATGGAGATAGCCAGCTTGGGGGAGTAAGGGGAATGGGAGGTAGCCAGCTTGGGGGAGTAAGGGACTGGGAGATTAGCCAGCTTGGGGGAGTAAGGCAATGGGAGGTAGCCCAGCTTGGGGGAGTATGGGAATGGAGATAGACAGCTTGGGGGAGTAAGGGAATGGAGCTGGCCAGCCTTGGGGAGGAAGGGAATGGGATATAGCCAGCTTGGGGGAGTAAGGGGAATGGGAGCTAGCCAGCTTGGGGGAGTAAGGTATGGAAGTAGCCAGCTTGGGAGTAAGGGAATGGGAGTGGCCAGATTGGGGAGTAAGGGAATGGGAAGGTACCAGCTTGTTGGGGAGTAAGGGGAGTGGGAGTAGCACTTGGGGGGGGGAGTAAGAACGGATGGGAGGTAGCCAGCTTTGGGGAGTAAGGAATGGGTGGTGGCCACATGGGGGAGTAAATGGAATGGGAGGTGGGACAGCTTGGGGAGTCCAGGGAATGGAGGTGCCACACTTGGGTGGGAGTAAGGGGAAAGGAGATACCAGCCTTGGGAGTAAGGGGAATGGGAGGTAGCCAAGCTTGGGGAGTAATATAGGGGAATGGGAAAGTAGCCAGCTTTGGATAGTAAGGGGAATGGAGATACCAGCTTGGGGGAGTAAGGGGAATGGGAGGTAGCCGGACCTTTGGGGGAGTAAGGTAATGGCAGGTGGCCAGCTTGGGTGGAGTAAGGGGAATGGGAGATAGCCAGCGTGGGGGAGTAAGGGATGGAGGTTGCCAGCTTGGGGGAGTTAAGGGGAATGGAGGTACCCAGCTGGGGGGGAGAAAGAAGCATAGGAGGTAGCCAACAATGGGGATAAGGGGAATGGAGGTGGCCACTTGGGGAGTAAGGGCAATGGAGGTGGCCAGCTTGGGGAAGAAAGGGGAATGGTAGTTACCCAATAGGGGGTGGGGGGTAAGAAGGATGGGAGGTAGCCAGCTTTTGGGAGTAAGGGAATGGAGGTGGGCCAACTTGGGGAGTAAAGTGGAAAGGGATGGTGGAACAGCTTGGGGGAGTCAGGGAATGTGGAGGTGGCCACTTGGGGAGTAAGGGAATGGGGAAGATAGCCAGCGTGGGGATTAAGGGAAATGGGAGTAGCCAGCTTGGGGAGTATGGGAATGGGAGGTAGCCAGTTTGGGGGAGTAAGGGGAAGGAGATAGACAGCCTTGGGGAGTAAGGGGAAAGGGAGGTATCCCAGCTAGGGGGTGGGGGGGTAAGCAGATGGAGTAGCCAGCTATGGTGTAAGGGGATGGGAGCTGGCCAGCTTGGGGAGTAAGGGGAATTGGAGGTGGCCAGGCTACGGGAGTAAGGGAATGCGAGTAGCCATCATGTGGGAGTAAGTGAATGGGAGATAGCAAGCTGGGGGGGCTGTAAGAAGGGATGGAGTGCCCAGCTTTGGGGAATAAGGGGAATAGGGAGGTGGCCAGCTTGGGGAGTAATGGGAATGGGATGTGGACAGCTTGGGGGAGTCAGGGGAAAGGAGGTGGCCAGCATGGGGATAAGGGAATGGGAGATAGCCACTTGGGGAGTAAGGAAAATGGAAGTAGCCAGCTTGGTGGAGTAAGGGAATGGGAAGTAGCCAGCTTGGAAGAAGGGGAATGGGAGATAGCCACCTTGGTGGAGTAAGGGGACTGGAAGTAGCCAGCTTGGGGGAGTAAGTGGATGCAGGTGGCCAGCATGGGGGATAAGGGAATGGGAGATAGCCACGTGGGGGAGTAAGGGGAATGGAGGTAGCAGCTTGGGGGAGTAAGGGAATGGGAAGGTACCAGCTTGGGGGGGGGAGTAAGAAGGATAGAGAGTCGCCACTTTGGTGAGTAAGGGGAATGGGACGTGGCCACTTGGGGAGGTAAGAGGCAATGGGAGGTGCCAAGCATGGGGAGTAAGGGGAATGGAGAATCCAGCTTGGGAAATAAGGTTAATGGGAGATAGACGCCTTGGGGGGAGTAAGGGGAAAGGAGTACCCACTTGGGGGTGGGGGTGTAAGAAGGATGGGAGTAGCCAGCTTTGGAAGTAAGGGATGGAGTGGCCCACCTTGGGGGAGTAAGGGAATGGGAGATGGCCAGCTTGTGGGAGTACGGGGAATTTGGAGATAGCCAGCTTGGGGGAGTTAAGAGGAAGGGAGATAGCCCGCTTGGGGGAGTAAAGGGGAATGGGAGGTGGCCACTTGGGGGCGTAAGGGGAATGGAGAAACCAGCTGGGGGAGTAAGGGAAATGGGAGGTAGCCAGCTTTGGGGAGTAAGGGGAATGGGAGATTGCCCATCTTGGGGGTAAGGGGAATGGGAGGTAGCCAGCTTGGGAGTAAGGGGAATGAGAATAGCCAGCGTGGGGGGAGAAAGGGGAAAGGGAGTAGCCACTTGGGGATTTTAGGGAATGGAGTGGCCACTTGGGGGAGTAAGGAAGGGAATCGACACGCTTGGGGAGTAAGGGGAAATGGAGGAGGCCAGATTGCGGGGAGTAAGGGGAATGGAGGATAGCCAGCTAGGGGGAGTAAGGAATGGAGATACCATCATTGGGGGAGTAAGGTAATGGGAGGTAGCACACTTGGGGAAGTAAGGGAATGGGAGTAGCCAGCTTGGATAAGGGAATGGGAGGTACACAGCTTGGGGGGGAGTAAGAAGGATAGAGGTAGCCAACTTTGGGGAGTAAGGGAATGGGACGTGGCCAGCTGGGGGTAGGGGCAATAGGAGGTGGCCAGCTTGGGGGAGTACGGGGAAAGGGAGAAGCCTTCTTCGGGGAGTAAGGGACTGGAGCTAGACAGCTTGGGGCAGTAAGGGGAATGGGAGGTACCCGCATGGGGGTGGGGGTGTAAGAAGATGGGAGGTAGCCAGCTTGGGGAGTAAGGTGTTGGAGGTGGCCAGTCTTGGGGGGGAGATTAAAGGGGAATGGAGTTTGGCCAGCTTGGGAGTAAGGGGAATGGGAAAAGCCCGCTTGGGGGGATAAGGGGAATGGGAGTTGGCCAGCTTGGGGAGTAAGTGGAATGGGATATCGCCGGACTTGGGGAGTCATGGAATGGGAGTGGCCACTTATGAGGCGTAAATGGAATGGGAGATAGCCAGCTTGGGGGAGTAAGGTGAATGGGAGGTAGCCAGCTTGGGGAGTAAGGGAATGGAGGTAGCCAGCCAAGGGTTGTAAGGGGAATGGGAGTAGCCAGCTTGGGGGAGTAAGGGGAATGGAGATAGCCAGCATGTGGGAGTATGGGAATGGGAGGTGCTGAGCTTGGAGGAGTAAGGGAAAGGGAGGTGGCCAGCTTGGGGGAGTAGGGGAATGGGAAGAAAACCAGCTTTGGGGGAGGTAAGGGGATGGGGAGATAGCCAGCTGGGGAGTAAAGGGGAATGGGAAGTTGCCAGCATTGGGGAGTAACGGGAATGGAGATAGCCCAGCTTGGGGGAGTAAGGGGCCAAAGGGAAGGTAGCCCCAGCTTGGGGGAGTATGGGGAAATGGTAGATAGACAGCTGGGGGAGGTAAGGGAATGGGAGGTGGCCAGCTTGGGGAAGTGAGGGGAATGGGAGCCAGCTTGGGGAGTAAGGGAATGGGAGGTATTCCAGCTTGGGGGAGTAAGGGAATTGGAATAGCCAGCTTGGGGAGTAGGGGAATGGAGATAGCCACTTGGGAGAGTAAGGGAATGGGAGATACCAGCTTGGGAGGACAACAAGGGGAATGGAGTTGGCCAGCTTTGGGTGGAGTAAGGGAATGGGAGGAAGCCAGCTAGGAGGAGAAAGTGTAAATGGGAGGTAGCCACTGGGAGTATAAGGGAATGGGAGGTGGCAGCTTGGGGGGAGTAAGAAGGAAAGGATGGGAGGTAGCCTATCTTTGGAGTAAGGGGAATGGGAGTGGCCAGCTTGGGGAATAAGGGGAATGGGAGGTTGGACAGCTTGGGGGAGTAAACAGAAAGGGGAATGGGAGATAGCCACTTGGGGGAGTAAGGGGAATGGAAGGTGGCCCAGCCGTTGGGGGAGTACGTGGAATGGAGATGGATAGCTTGGGGAGTAATGAATGGGAGGTACCAGCTTGGGGAGTAAGAGGAATGGGAGGTAGCCAGTGAGTGGGGGGGAGTAAGAAGGGATGGGAGGTAGCCAGCTTTGGTTGTAAGGGAAATGGGAAGTTGGGCCACTTGGGGAGTAGGGAATGGAGGTGCCAGTTAGGGGGAGTAAGGGGAATGGAGATAGCCAGCTGGGGGAGTAAGGGGAAAGGAGTGGGCCAGCTTGGGGAGTATGGGAATGGAGTAGCCAGCTTGTGGGAGTCAGGGGAATGGGAGGTGGACCCCTTGGGGAGTAAGGGGAATGGGAGATAGCCAGCTTGGGAGTAAGGGGCATGGGAGATAGCCGGGCTTGGGTGGAGTAAGGGGAATGGGAGGTAGCCCAGCTTGGGGAGTAAGGGGAATGGTAGAATAGCCAGCTTGGGGAGAAAGGTGAATGGAAGGTACCAGCTTGGGGGAGTAAGGGAAAGGGAGGTGGCCAGCTTGGGGAGTAAGGGCATGGGAGATAACAGCTTGGGGGAGTAAGGGGAATTGGAGTGTCAGCTTGGGGGAGTAAGGGGAATGGGAGATAGCCAGCTTGGGGAGTAAGGGGAATGAGGGGGAGATAGCCAGCCAGCTTGGGGGAGTAAGGGGAATGGAGGTGGCCAGCTTGGTGAGAGTAAGGGGAATGGGAGATAGCCAGCTTGGGGAGAAAGAGGAATGGGAGATAGCCAGCTTGTGAAGTAAGGGGAATGGGAGGTGGCCAGCTTGGGGAGTAAGGGGAATAGGACGTGGCCGACTGAGAGGGGGAGTAAGGGGAATGGGAGGTGGCCAAGCTAGGTAGAGTAAGGGGAATGGGAGGTAGCCAGCTAGGGGAGTAAAGGGAAAGGGAGGTTGCCAGCGTGGGGGGGGAGTAAGAAGGATGGGAGGTAATCCAGCTTTGGGAGTAAGGGAATGGGAGGTGGCCAGCTTGGGGGAGATAAGGGGAATGGTAGATAGGCCATCTTGGGGGAGAAAGGGAATGGGAGGTAGCCAGCTTGGGGAAGTAAGGGGAATGGGAGATAGCCATCTTGGGGAAGTATGGGGAATGGGAGATAGCCAGCTTGGGGAGTAAGGGAAAGGGAGGTGGCCAGCTTGGGGAGTAAGGGGACTGGAGGTGGCGTACTTGGGGGATAAAGGGGGATGGGAGGTTGGCCACTTGGGGGAGTAAGGGGAATGGGAGGTACCACCGCTTGGGGAGTAAGGGTAAAGGGAGGTCGCCACTTGGGGGAGGAAGGGGAATGGAGTTTGCAAGCGTGGGGGGGAGTAAGAAGGATGGAGGTAGCCAGCTTTGGGGAGTACGGGGAATGGGGAGGGTGGCCAGCTTGGGGAGTAAGGGGAATGGTAGATAGCCATCTGGGGAGTAAGGGAATGGGAGGTAGCCGCATTGGGGAGTAAGGGGAATGGAGGTGGCCAGCTTGGGGGAGAAAGGGGAATGGAGTGTCTAGCTTGGGGGAGTAAGGGGAATGGAGTTGCCAGCTTGATGGAGTCAGGAATGGGAGATAGCAGCATGGGGGAGTAAAATACTGGGAGATAGCCAGCATGAGGGAGTAAGGGAATGGGAGGTGCACATCATGGGGAGTAAGGGGAATGGGAAGTGTCCAGCTTGGGGAAGTAAGGGAATGGGGGTAGCCAGCTTGGGGGGAGTAAGGGGAATGGGAGTGGTCAGCTTGGGGAACGTAATGGGAATGGAGGGTAGCCAGCTTGGGGGAGTAAGGGGACAAGGAGGTAGCCAGAGTGGGGTGGGAGTAAGAAGGATGGGAGGAAGCCAGCTATGGGTTAGGATAAGGGAATGGGTGGTGGCAGCTTGGGGAGTAAGGGGAAAAAAAAATGGGACGTAGCCAGCTGGGTGAGTCGGGGATGGGAGGTGACCAGCATGGGGAGTAAGGAGAGGGAGTAGCCCAGCTTGGGGGAGTAAGGGGAATGGAGATGAGCCACATGAGGGCGTAAGGGACTAGGCGGTGTCCAGCAGGGGGAGTTAGGGGAATGGGAGGTGGCCAGCATGGGGTGAAAAGGGGAAGGGGAGGTAAGCCCGCTTGGGGAGTAAGGGAAATGGGAGGTAGCCAGCATTGGTGGAGTAAGTGGAATGAGGTCGCCAGCTGGGAGAGTAAGGAGAATGGTAGATAGCCCGCTTGGGGGAGTAAGGGGGAATGGGAGATAGCCAGCATGGGGAAGAATAGGGAATGGAATGTGTCCAAGCTTGGGGAGTAAGGGAATGGTAGGTAGCCAGCTTGGGGAAGTCAGGGGAATGGGAGGTGACCAGCTTGGGGAGTTACGGGGAATGGAGATACCACTTGGGGGAGTAAGGGGAATGGGATTGGCCAGCTTGGGGGAGTAGAGGGGAATGGGAGTAGTCCCACTGGGGGAGAAATGGAATGGGAGATAGCCAGCTTGGGGGAGTAAAGGGAATGGGAGGTGGCCACTAGGGGAGTAAGGGGAAGGTAGGTGGTCAGCATTGGGGAAGTAATGGGAATGGAGGTAGCCAGCTGGGGGAGTAAAGGGAATGGGAGGTAAGCCATGTGGGGGTGAGTAAGAAGGATGGGAGGTAAGCCAGCTTAGGTTGTAGGGGAATGGTAGGGGCCACTTGGGGGAGTAAGGGGAATGGGAATAGCCAGCTTGGTAGGGGGAGTCAGGGAATGGGAGGTGACCAGCTTGGGGAGTAAGGGGAATTGGAAGGTAGCCAGCATTGGGAGTAAGGAATGGGAAGATAGCCAGCATGGGGAGTAAGTGGAATAGGAGGTGGCCAGCTTGGGGGAGTAAGGGGAAGGGAGTGGCCAGCTTGGGGTGTAAGGGGAATGGGGTAGCCAGCTTGGGGGAGTAAGGGAATGGAGGTAGCCAGCTTGGTGGAGTAAGTGGAATGTAGGTAGCCAGCTTGGGAAGAGTAAGGAGAATGGGAGATAGCCAGCTTGGGGGATTAGGGAATGGGAGATAGCCAGCTGGGGAGTATGGGGAAGAATTGGGCCATCTTGGGGGGAGAAAGGGAATGGAGGTAGCCAGCTTGGGGAAGTCAGGGGAATGGGAGGTGGACCAGCTGGGGGAGTAAGGGTAATGGGAGATAGCCAGCTTGGGGAGTAAGGGGAACGGGGAGATAGCCATCTGGGGGAGTAAGGGGAATGGGAGGTACCAGCATGGGGAAGTAAGGGGAATGGAGGTAGCCAGCTTGGGGGAAGCG